>JAPDDL010000302.1:0-63599 GCA_027422435.1 Schizopygopsis pylzovi | reverse complement strand
TACGTTAGGCCTGTTAGAAATGATTCACTGTATCGAAGCGCTCCAATCGGATCGAGTATCGCGAATCATTTCATTCAGATAAGATATGTGTATATTTGACTGCAAGGAACCACTGACGATGGTTTGTAATAGCGAGTAGTTTACAGAATATAAAGCAATAAAACAAAGATAAAATATCCTGATTCAATGTTGAGCAATAGTGCTCGAATATTTAAAAAAGAAAGAAAGAAAAAATACGTCTGTGGTACCCAGTGGCAAAAAGAAACACGTGGTGGAGGAAACTAAAGATATTTCCTATTGAAATACATTAGATGGAAAGTCGTGCTGAGTGACACGAAAAAAGAGGGAAATTCGTGTCCATGAACACGAATCAATAGATTAAATTACGTGACTATATCACGAACTGCCGTGAGACTGGGTTGAATACAACCGCAGCATATGCCGCTGAGCTGGGGAGCGGGACGTTCAGATGCGCACTTGAGACAACACACTGGGCCAGCTAACCAATCTGAGCCCATCGTGTATTTCTGAGGGAGGGGCTTCATAAAAGCAGGAAGTAACCGGAGCGTTTATAGGAAGAATCTTAAAGCTCTCAAAACAGTTAATTTACTTCATCTTTTTAACTTATTCTGTTAAAGCTTTGTTTTGGAATATTTATTGTTACATGCATGTAGAAACGGTGCTTTGCAGGTAATGTCACCTGTTTGTACATAATGTTATTTTCTGTACTTTTATCTTTGGTGCCTTGGCATTAATAATAAAACAAATAATACAAATAAAAAAATAAGAGAAGGGACAGAGTGGTGTGGAATAAAGGTAAATTCTGTGAAAAAATACAGATTTTTTTTTTAAAACAAAGCATGAACACATGAGATCAGAGCAGACTGCGCTTGTTGAAAGGAGGGGCTTTGTAGAAAACGTACTCGGTTACTATCGTAACCTCGGTTCCCTGAGATACGGAACGAGTACTGCGTCTTATAAAGACGCATATGGGAAAATGCCTTTTTTCTCCTGAACTGAAGTCTTATTTAATCACGCAGTGAAACTGCACGACTATTGGTTCGTGCAGGTGTAGAAAAACGAACCAATGGGTCGGCAGCGGAGCTGCACGAACCTATGGCGACGATACGCGCCAATATTCCCGCCGAAACGGGCGGGGCATCTGGCTATATAAGCGGTCGTTTCGCCATAGGATCCTCAGGTTTACTTCGACTGAAGCGACGACTGAGTCGTGCAGCTACCTGGCACGGCAAAGTACGCAGTACTCGTTCCGTATCTCAGGGAACCGAGGTTACGATAGTACATTCCCTATCGATACTCCACTCGTACTGCGTCTTGTAAAGACGCATATGGGAACTGAATTTAATCACGCCGTGCTAGGGTAGATGAACGACTGTATATACTTCCATAAACATAAATGCCCATAGGGAAGTAAGTAGTATACTTCAGGCTAAAGCGAGCTAAACTCATAGAGGTCGTGCTCGGCCTGGATAATCGTTCCACTTCTGTATACTCAGTTAACCGGAGTATGCAGGGTGCCAATTAGAGAGCCTGAGCGCATTGCGGTCAAGAAATCTCTGACAGGATTGTTCCCACAGCGTATGTGTACAAGCTCATCTAAGCAGAGAGGACTCTGGCCTGTAAGGCCGGTATGTCCAGGTTATAAAACCTAGCAAATGTGGACGGCCCAGCCAGCCGCCGTACAAATCTCTGTAATGGATACACCGCTAGACCACGCCCATGACGAGGCGATGCCTCTAGTCGAATGGGCTCGTACTCCAATGGGGCATTGCAGGCCCAAAGAAGAGTATGCCAGCATGACAGCATCCACTATCCACTTAGAGAGTCTCTGCTTCGTGACCGGATGTCCTTTGGTGCGGTTACCGAAGCTAACAAAGAGCTGTTCCGTATGCCTAAAAGGGGCGGAACGCTCAAAGTAGATTCTCAGAGCTCTGACAGGGCATAACAAAGATAACTCCCGGTCCTCCTCAGACAGAGGAAGCGCGGAGAGCGTGATGACCTGAGCTCTGAACGGGGTTGAAAGTACCTTAGGTACATAACCATGCCTTGGTTTCAGGACGACCTTGGAGTCGTTAGGCCCGAATTTCAGGCAGGCAGGGCTAGTAGAGAGCGCCTGCAGGTCTCCAACTCGCTTAACCGACGCTAGTGCTAGTAGCAGAGCAGTTTTCAGCGAAAGTGACCGGAGGTCCGTAGACTGTAGCGGCTCAAAAGGAGGGCCTTTCAAGGCCCTCAGTACAGTGGGCAGATCCCATGTAGGGACAGTAAGGGGCCGAGGTGGATTCAACCTCCTGGCTCCCTTCAGAAAACGGACAACTGAGTTGTCTCTGCCTACCGACTGGCCCGCTATAGGGGCATGAAAGGCCGCTATAGCTGCTACGAACACCTTGAGTGTAGAGTGAGAACGTCCTTTATCTAGCAGTTCCTGCTGAAAGGACAGAACCACCGCTAACTCAGAGGTAGAGGGGTTTTCACCACGGTTGAGGCACCAAGTGGAGAAAACAGACCACTTAAGGGCATAGAGGCGTCTCGTAGACGGGGCTCTAGCCTCAGAAATAGTGTTTAACACTCGCTCTGGGAAGCCAGTAGGCTCCCATTGAGCGGCCAAATGTAGAGAGCCCACAGCTCGGGTCGAGGGTGCCATATTGTTCCGTTCGCCTGAGAGAGGAGATCCCGTCTCAGGGGCACGGGCCAGGGGGCTGCTGTCAGTAGCTGAGTCAGCTCTGACAACCAAGGTTGGTTCCTCCACAAGGGGGCCACCAATAGCACCTTGTGACCCTGTTCCCTGATACGCCTGACGACCTGTGGAAGCAGGGCGATCGGGGGGAATGCATAAAGGAGGAGGTTGGGCCAATCGTGGGCCAACGCATCCCTGTCCTTTGAATAATAAGTTGGGCAGTGAGAGTTGTCTTTGGAGGCGAAAAGGTCTACTTCTGCCTTGCCAAAGGTCTTCCAGATCTTCTGAACCACCTGCGGATGGAGCATCCACTCCTCTGAGGGGACATTGCTCAGAGATAACATATCTGCTCCTTGGTTCAGTCTGCCCGGCAGGTGTGCTGCCCTCAGCGAGCGCAGGTTGAGCTGAGCCCATTCCAGAAGGCGCTCTGCCAGAATAAAGAGGCGCTTCGAGGAGACACCTCCCTGGTGATTTATATAGGACACCACGGACATGTTGTCTGAGCGAATCAGCACATGGCGTCCTATTAGGTCCGGCAGGAAAAACTGGCAGGCTCGACAAACTGCTAGCATTTCCAAGCAGTTGATGTGGAAGCCGCTCTCCATCTTCGACCAATGGCCGAAGGTCGGTTTGCCTTCGCACAGCGCCCCCCAACCTGTGTTGGAGGCGTCTGTCGTGACAACTTTCCTGGTGTGGACCAACCCCATGGCCACGCCCTTCTCCATCCACCGTGGGTTCTTCCAGGGGGTCAGGGCTGTTACACAGGCCTGATTCACCCTGATATGCAAGCGTCCGTGACGCCATGCGTTGTGTGGAACCCGTGGTTTCAACCAGCGTTGAAGGGGGCGCATGCGGAGCAGGCCCAGCTGTAACACTGGCGATGCTGCGGCCATAAGGCCCAGCATTCTCTGAAACACTTTGAGTGGGCGAGCGGTGTCGCTCTTGAAGGTGGCGCTATCACCGCTCTCATGTGAGCTGAGTCCAGAACTGTACCCAGGAACGATATTCGTTGGCTGGGAGACAGTGCGCTTTTGGCGAAATTGACCCTGAGCCCCAGGCGCTCTAAGTGGCTGAGGATGAGGGTTCTGTGTGAAAGTAGTTCCACCTCTGACTGGGCCAGAATGAGCCAGTCGTCGAGGTAGTTGAGAATGCGGATTCCCATCTGTCTCAGAGGGGAAAGAGCCGCGTCCATGCACTTCATAAAAGTACGGGGGGCCAGAGACAGCCCAAAGGGTAGGACCGTGTACTGGTAAGCCACTCCCTCGAAGGCGAATCTCAAGAATCGTCTGTGATGGGGGGCTATCTGGATGTGAAAGTATGCATCTTTCAGGTCCAGAGAACAGAACCAGTCCTCTGTGCAAATCTGCGAGAGGATCTGCTTCAGTGTGATCATCCTGAACGGCCGTCTCATGAGGGCGTGATTCAGGCGTCTGAGATCGAGGATGGGCCGGAGGCCGCCATCCTTTTTGGGGACGAGGAAGTAACGGCTGTAAAAGCCTGACTCGCTCAAAGCTGGAGAAACCATTTCTATGGCTCCTTTTTCCAGCAGCGTCATCACCTCTGAGCGCAGAACGCGAGCGTTCTCACCCTGCACCGAGGTGGAGACCACGCCGCTGAAGCGCGGGGGTCTTCGAGCGAATTGGAGTGAATAACCTCGTTTTATTATCCCCATAACCCACTCTGACACTCCGGGGATGCCCTGCCAGGCCTCGGCCCGCGTGGCAAGGGGTTGGATAAACTCGAGTGGCCGGCTGCACGGAGGCAGGGCACTCGTGAGGGACGGAAGAGGAAAATTGCTCTCTTTTTGAGAATGTTTGTGTTTTATTTTTTCCGCTATCACAGCGGACAGTTGCATGGTCGCTTGTACGGACCCTGTAGCAACAGACACAATTCCCTCTGCACCCGGAAAAGAACGGGGTGCCAAGAGGTTTCCCATGAGAGGCCTTTTGGTGGGCGGTCCGGCCGTGGCGGGACTCGACCCTCTCCTCTTCCTGTCCTGCAGATCAGGAGGACGCCGGGCGCACAGGGTCCAACGCTATCTTGAGTCGGGGGCCCTGGCGTGTCGGAGGGGGGTGGCGTCTGGCTGAGCGTGAACGCCCTCGCGGCTGCTGAGGCTGAGCAGGCAGGCTGAGGGGCGTAAACGGCAGGTGCAGGTTTCGCAGACTGCTGAGTCGGCGCAGTCCTGGGGCGACTCTGAGCAGCTGCTGGGCTGGAGCGCTTGGGCAGGAAGTGTCGCATAGCCTGTGACGCCTTCTGTGCTTCTGTGAAGCGCTCAGCGAATCCTTTCACCGCAGGTCCAAAGAGGCCGCTGGGGGAAATTGGAGCATCAAGGAAGGAGACCCTGTCCGCATCCTTGATCTCCGTCAGCGTGAGCCACAGGTGGCGCTCGAGCACTACCAGGCTGGCCATAGACCTTCCTATGGCTTGGGCGGTAGTCTTGGTGGCTCGCAAAGCTAGGTCTGTTGCGCTCCTCAGCTCCCTGAGAGTCGCAGGATCAGGCTCAGACTCGTCTATGGCAGAGAGGAGCTTGGCCTGATAGACCTGTAGAACCGCCATAGAGTGGAGCGCCGAAGCCGCCTGTCCAGCTGAAGCGTAGGAGCGTCCAGCGAGTGCTGAAGTGGTCCTGCATGGCTTGGACGGGTGACTGGCTTTCGCCTTCCAGCCGATGGCAGTGGGTGGGCAGAGATGTGCAGCCACTGACTCATCCAGTTGAGGCATCCTCTCATATCCCTTTTCTTCAGCGCCATCAACCGTAGTGAGGGCAGATGAAGCGGAAGTACGGAGGCGGGCAGAGTAAGGAGAGCGCCAAAATCTCGTGAGCTCGTCATGTACTTCAGGGAAGAACGGCGATGGTCGTTGTTGAGGGGCCTGACGGCGCCCCGGCAGAAACCACTCATCCAGACGGCTGCGAGAGGGCTCCTCTGGTGGAGACCACTCCAAACCCAGCTCTTCAACCGCTTTGGAGAGGACACGGAAAAGTTCGGCATCCATCCCGGCTTTGGCGGCGCTGGGCGCGGGCAAACCTGAGGGGGCTGGGTCAGTCACTGAGCCCCACAGCTCCTCAGCATCTGAAGCTACCAGTGACATGCTGTCATCGGCCAGCTCATCGTCACTTCCCCCAAACGAGACCAGATCACTCACGCTTGCGGAGGGACGCTGGTCAGGTTGGATAAAAAGGACGGGAGAAATCTCTCTGTGTGGTGAAAACGAGGCACGCGGGATCTGAGCCGGCGTGAGCTCGCTTTCAACCAGGCGCTGAAAACCTCTGCCCCGCTGTTTTTTCCTCACAGGTCCCTGAGAGGAAGAAAACGGGAGGGCGCGAGGGGCGGGATCGCTCTCTGAAAAGAAAGCGATGCGCGTGCGCAGAGAGGCGAGACTGATGCTCTCGCAGTGAGAGCAATCAGAACCAGCGAGCGCGGCATCCGCATGGGCTTTCCCCAGGCAGGAAACACACTCGCTGTGACCGTCATCGGCGTGCAGGTCTCCCCTGCACGAGCCGCAGTAACGGCGCGGCATTAGAACGCCGATTTGCTCTTTTAGAAAACTTACGTGATCGCCGGATAGCGGCAGCGAACGGGACCGGAACTGCTGCGATGCTGGGGCGCGTTGAAGGCGGATCAGCCGAGCAGATCGAGGTCGCTGGGTCCTACTGCGAGGCATGTCAACGGCGAGTAGGCTTCTCTGGATCAGCGTAGACAAATTCGTCGTCGCTGAAGGAGAAAAAATCTGAGGATCCTATGGCGAAACGACCGCTTATATAGCCAGATGCCCCGCCCGTTTCGGCGGGAATATTGGCGCGTATCGTCGCCATAGGTTCGTGCAGCTCCGCTGCCGACCCATTGGTTCGTTTTTGTACACCTGCACGAACCAATAGTCGTGCAGTTTCACTGCGTGATTAAATAAGACTTCAGTTCAGGAGAAAAAAGGCATTTTCCCATATGCGTCTTTACAAGACGCAGTACGAGTGGAGTATCGATAGGGAACGACGTGTTCAAATTATCTTTAAAAAAAGCATCGTATGACCCCTTTAAGAGTCTAGTTCTTTACTGGAATTGTGCTGTCAAACATGACTTTATTTTCTAATGAAGGTCAAGCCCCAATGATTTGTGACTTTCACATGAGCATATTATCTCTTTAAATCTCAGAATTCAAAAGTCTCTTCTGTGTCTGTCTTTAAAGGTTTACGTCTCTATAGACAATATTAATTATATTTTACTTCCAGAAGCCTATGTGGCAGTCTATACCCATGAGGTTACTTCTAGAAAGGAGTTCTGAACACATTGTCTGCAAATCTATGCAAATATCACTCAGAAAGTGAAAAGAAAAAAAAAATCAAGAAGAAAGTATTTAATGGAACTTCTGGTGAATAAGGCTTTTATGTTTTTATAGAGAGTCCCACTGGTCTGTTGATGCTCCTCAATTAATCATCGTTCAGACAATGAGCGTATTTGGACTTTGAATGAGAAGGACGACCAACAATATTCTAACAAGTCTGAATGTTTACCTGAATGTTATCAGGGAAATGAGGGGAACGGTTCTTATTTGAATCTGTGAGCATAACATTGAACGCATTAGATGTTTTGCATGAGATGTTACATTATTTTCATGACAATAAAGAACATTTTTCACTCAATTTTTCATCCTCAGACTATTATAAAACACCCTGTATTGCAGTAAAGTGAGTCTACTAAGAATCACCATTACATGATATGGGACAAAGTGTGCTTAATTATCATTATATGTAATTATCATTATAAATAATGCAATAAATAAATATATATGCATATCTTTTTTTTTCTTTTCCTTTGATTATGTGGTGAAATATTATCCGGGCAGGCTTTCATGATATTCCGCCACCTTCATTATCTAGAATGGCTGACTTTTTTAATTCATTAGAAGCAGCACAGTTGTATTATTTACTGAGCTTAAAGGTTATGCACACACATACAGCTGAGGTGAAGCAGCAAATGCCATGAACTTTCTGTCCTGCTCACAGCGAATAACCGTTCCCTTCTTCCCGCATCTACGAACTGCGTTCCACCTTTGTTACCACATTCAGTGTTATGGAAAATAACCATCATGACAAAAATGTACACATTTATAAACTGCGTGATCTACGCTCCTGCTTCAAAGCCTGAAGTTCCGCAAATAAACTCTAAGAATTTCAAGTGCGTCCTCACGTTACAAGGAAACCAACCAATCACCGGAGGGCTCTCCCAGTGATTGCGCAGCAGTCAATCTGAAGCCCGGGATTCCCTCCCGCAAGCCATCGAGAAAACCAGCCGCTGTCAGCTGTCAACTTGAACGTAAAACAATTTTTTTTTTCTGAACTGGTCGAATTAATCTTTAAAATTAATCTTTAAAATAAAGATAGGGGTGTTCTCTGCCTTATGAGTTTTCTCAGGTTGAATTTAACGAACTAGAAAATGAGTGACTAACTCATTTCAATAACTCATTTCTTGAACCGTGTTCAAGGTTCAAGGTTTCTTTATTCGTCACATAATAAATTATACAGGGTATAATCAGAAGTGAAATGTAAATCAAATCAGGTCCGCTCTGTGGACAGTGCAAAAGAATACAAATTATATAAAAGTAACACAACACAAGAGCATATATATAGGTAAAAAAAGAAAAATCAAGAGTAAAATGTGCAATAGAATAAAAAGTGAAAAACAAATAAGATGTGCAAATAAAGTTTATTGGGACTTAATAAATAGTAATATGAACAAGAGGGATGTGCAAGAGGGATGTGCAAACGGGTTGTACCGGGTATGTACACATAGCAGCAATACGGATGATGAGAATATGAATGTTTTACAGTTAATAATGATTCTTGTAAGTGTTTATGAAACTGGGTTTGTGTTAAGGAGCCTGATGGCCTGAGGGAAGGTTGTCCTCAGTCTCTCAGTTTTTGCCATCATGCTCCTGAAGCGCTTGCCAGGTGGCAGTAAACAGAAAAGATGGTTACAGGGGTGAGTTGAGACTTTGAGGATTTTAGCAGCCCTGCTTTTGCAGCATTTGAGGTAGATGTCCTGCAGAGAGGGGAGAGCAGACCCTGAGATGCGCTCAGCTAAGCGCACGACTCTCTGCATAGCTTTGCAGTCCTGGTTTGAGGAATTACCATACCACACTGAGATGCACTGAGTCAATACACTTTCTATGGCCCCTGAGTAGAACGTTTTCAGGATTGTTGGTGAGACCCTGAATTTCCTCAGCTGTCGCAGATGGTACAGTCTTTGCCTGGCTTTCTTAACCTGAGTCTGAATGTGTGTAGTCCATGTCAGGTCCTCAGAGATGTTTACACCGAGGTACTTGAAGCTACTCACCCTCTCCACAGGGGTCCCACTGATCATAAGAGGGGTGTAGGGCCGCTGCTGTCTCTTCCTGAAGTCCACGATCAGCTCTTTAGTTTTGCTCACGTTCAGAGAGAGACAGTTGTCCTGGCACCATGATGTGAGTCTCTCCACCTCATCCAAGTATGCGGCCTCATACTTGGATTTTTTAATCGTTGTTAATGAGGCCCAGAACCACAGTATCATCAGCAAATTAATTGATAGAAGTGGAGCTTTGAGAGGACACGCAGTCGTGGGTGTATAGAGAGTAGAGCAGGGGGCTCAGGACACAGTCCTGTGGGGCGCCTATGGGGCGCGTTCAGGGTGATGGAGTTGGAGGTGAACTGGCCGACTTTCACCACTTGTGGTCTGGCGGTGAGGAAATCTTGAATCCAGTCACAAAGTGAAGAGGTTATGCCGAGGTCTGAGAGTTTAACAGCCAACTTGGTGGGGACTATAGTATTAAAAGCGGAGGAATAGTCGATGAAAAGCAGCCTTACATAGTTGCCATTTGTGCTGTCAATGTGTGTGAGGGACGAGTGCAGGACCTGGGAGATGGCATCATCAGTAGACCTATTTGGCCGATAGGCAAACTGAAGAGGGTCCAAAGTAACAGGAATGGAGGAGCAAATGTGTTTCTTTAAAAGTCTCTCAAAAACCTTCATGACTGTTGATGTGAGGGCAACTGGACGATAGTCATTCAGGCAAGAGGGTTTACTGTTCTTAGGCACAGGGATTATGACAGATTTTTTAAAGGAGGTGGGAACAACAGAGGTAGCGAGGGACTCATTAAATATGGGTGTAAACAAACCAGCAAGCTGATCAGCACAGGACCTCAGAACGCGGCCAGTAATCCCATCAGGTCCTGCTGCTTTCCTGACGTTCACTCTCCTTAGTTCCCTCCGAACCTCGTCCTCTGACAGGGTGAATACATGATCGCTGCTCTGTCTGCTGCTTCCTGACGTGCTGATCGGCAGAGTCGCGCCGCCATTGCATTCAAAGCGGCCGTAGAAGGTGTTTAGCTCTTCGGCCAGCAACGGATCTGCTCTCACCTCTGCGGAAGAGTTGTTTCCAGAGGAACAGATGGTCTTCAGTCCCTGCCACATGCGTCGAGTGTCATTGAGCTGGAAATGTGACTCAATTCTCTCCCTGTACCGGCGTTTAGCGGCTCTAACTGCCTGTCGGAAAGTGTAGCACGATACCTTGTACTCACTCATGTTTCCTGACAAAATACCGGCGTTGTATGCGGCTGTACGATGGTTAACCGCATCACGGATTGTTCTGTCCACCCACGGTTTCTGATTTGAGAATATCCTTATTTTTACTGTTTCAATAGCCTGTTCGGTTAGCGTGTTGACAAAGCTCAATGCTACCTCCATGAATTCGCTGACGTCAGATGAACTCGCCCAGAACATGTCCCAGTCGACGTCATCAAGAGCCGCCTGTAGCGTAGCTTCAGAGTGGGAGGACCGGTGTGAGGAAAATGTCGGCATGGTCCGATTTCCCAAAAGCCGGCAGTGAGTGGGCTTTGTAGGCATTTTTGAGCGGAGTGTAGCAATGATCGAGTGTATTCAGTCCTCTGGTTGGACAGAATATATGCTGATGAAAGTTCGGCATGACCTTCTTGAGGTTGGCTTTGTTAAAGTCCCCGGCGATGATGAAGGCAGCGTCAGGATGTTTGTTGATATATCCGCTGAGCACATCGTGGAGATTGGACAAAGCCAAGCTAGTATCTGCCTGTGGTGGAATGTAGACAGCAGTAACGACGATTGATGAAAATTCCCGGGGCAGATAGAATGGGCGGCAGATAATGGAGAGATGTTCTAGATGAGGCGAGCAGGAACACGACAGAATGGAGATATTTCTGGGGTCACACCATTTCTTGTTAATCATGAAACACACCCCACCACCTTTGGTTTTTCCGGCCTTGGCTGTTCAGTCCATCCATAAAACAGAAAAGTTATCAGACGGCATTACAGCGGTGTCCGGGACCGTCGGCGTGAGCCATATTTCGGTCAAACAAAGGATGTTACAGTCCCTAATGTCCCGTTGGAAACGTATCCTGGCTCTAAGATCGTCCATCTTATTCTCCAAGGATTGGACATTAGCGAGCAGAATACTCGGTAGAGGAGGACTGTGAGCCCTTTTCCTCAGTCTGTTATGAATTCCAGCACGTCTCCTGCAATGTTTCCTTCGTCTCCTTGGATTATTCAGGTGGTCATTGTTCAACTCGGTGTTCCAAAGTATCTCCAATGGCCACGCTGGGTCCGTGGATAAAGTGTCCTGAATCAGGTAAGTGTAGCGCTGTCCAATGTCCAAAAGTGTTCTTTTGTCATACATAATCATTGCAGAAGTTACACGTATAAAAAGAGAAGTAAAAATGAGTAAAAAAAAACACATAAAAGCACAATTCTGAGCGGAGCTAATTCACAGGCGAGTGAACTCAGCAGAGCCACCATAAGTGTGAGTGTGTGTGTGTGTGTGTCTCGATAGGTTTGGTTCATGTATTGCAGAATAACAGTTAGCAAATAAACTTTTATTTCATTTATAAAGAATCCTTGTCTTATGTTGTGTAATTTTCAAATCTAAATATTTGCCTAGATCGTGCGTTACCTATAGCTCAGCCTAAGAAGCTATTATTAACAGTTATTATGGCCTTTGGCCAAGGGCATAACGTCTATGTTTAATGTATATGTCGCATAGAAGTTTATTATTATTTTCCGCATTTTTCCAATGCTAACTAACTGCTTTCAAAGCTGATAAAAGCACATTAACATCAGAACAATGGCAAACTATGACCATTACTGCAGGAATTATATTTAAATATAAAATCTTAGCAGAATATTTATTATGAAATTTAATAATTATTATTCCAAACACAACTGAATGCAATTTCAGCTGAAAGGCAAGCCATATGTCCTATTTTTTGTCTTTTCTTCTTATTATTCTTCCTCTTCTTCTTTCTTTCTTTCTTTTTTGGTTATCTTTGGATAAATGGATGGCTTCAGAATTAATTTTGTTTGGAAACATGGATCAAGGAAAACACATTGGTGGGGAAAAAGAGTGACAGAGAGAGGGAGGACTAGAATTCTCACAGTACTGAACATCCATCCATCCATTTGTTTTATAAATGTCCCTAGTGCTTGTCCTATGTAGGGTCACGAGGCTGGAGCCTATCCTGTGTCATTGGCAGGACAAGCCCCTGGACAGATGGCCAGTCCATCACACACATTCATATTCACACTCACTACAGTCTCCAGTTCACTTGTCCTATGTCTCTTTACTGTGGGAGAAACCCAGAGGAAACTAACATCAACATGGAGAGAACATACAAACTCAACACAGAAAGACTCCTGCTGCAGCTGGGACTCCAATACTGCACATACTTCATTATAGTAGACATGCTGGTGATTTATTTTTATGTTTTTGGTTCAGAATGTATTATTATTACGTTTTATTATTTTATATGTATATTTTCTCAACTTTTTACATTTATTTTATGTGGTTTTATTTTGTACATTTTGTATATTATTTTATCTTTTTGAATTAAGTCAAAGCCACTGCTAGATTCACCCGAGGATTGAAAAGTAAATTCTGGGGAAATCTGGGTGCTGTTGGTTATAGCTTGAGTTTGCCAAATTAGATGTGTCAAGCATGTGATCATCAGATATGTTGTTAGACTTATTCTTTCTCTTCTCCTGTTTGTCTGACAGGAGAATGTGAGCTCCTTGTATATCTGTTTTTGAGCTTTAATCAGTTTGTACTTCATCTTGTGTAACTGGTCTTTCCTCGCCACGTTCTCCTGAATTTGGATAATTAATTCTACTGCTTATATACACTCAAAAAGTCCAGTTTTGTGGACATTCACACATAGGCTAGTCATTAATCGGGTGACGACAGGATTTACAAAAATAATTTCAGGTTTAAGAAGTGTTTCAACATTGCATCAACTAGGCTACTAATGAACTGAACACATTCATTTTTATTTGAATTATCACTCAGTGGGTTATTTAACCATGTATTATTAAAAGGCTTTTGTTTTTCAAACTCATTAAAATGCACAAATTCTCATTATTTGTAGACGGTCTCTAACTTTTTATCATCTAAACCTCTTTCACCTGATATATTTACTTTAAAGGGGTGGTCAATCAGCAATTCTGTAAAAAATAACATCTTCCTTTGCATTGAACTTAAAGCATCATAACTTTGCAGATGTTGTTTATGCTCAAACAGCAACATTACACCCTAACTAAAACTAAAAGAGTGAAATCATAATCAATCACACCTTTAAGTATCCCTGAGATTTTAAAATAAATATTGTAATAATTAGTATCACACCTGCACGTTTGTGGTTCTCTGACATTTGTTAATGGCCATATGGCATGCAGGTAAATTAAATATTTCTTATTTTTTTGTAAGTTAACTATTTTAATTGTTATTTTAAAGTTATTTATTCAAATTTTAAATTTGTATGATTTAATTACATGCTTGCCTTTCATTAAACTCATAAACCCCCTGTAGTTCCTTTACAATCCCCAGTTTGGGAAACCTTGATGTAATATATATTTAATGCACTTCATGTTTTTAATTACAATGAAATTAAGATATTTTCACATTCTTTGTATTTTTACATCATTATGGTACAAGATAATCCTGTTCAAACCAATGAGATAAACGAGTAAGGTCAATAGTAATTCAAAAGTATTCTAAAAGTAATCTGATTATATTACCAAAAATATGTAATGCAACGGATTGCCTTAATGACTAGAATTTTGTCATGTAATCTGGAATCAGCAACGGATTACAATTTGTAAATAATCTACCCAGCTCTGGTTGTAAGCAGTGTTGGGGGTACCGCACTACAAGTAACGCGAGTTATGCAATAATATTACTTTTTTCAAGAAACTAGTAAAGTAACGCATTACTTTTTAATTTACTAGAACATATCTTTTTTTTCAAAAAAGTAACGCCATATAAATTCCATTTATATACTGACAGTGCGCTGTGTGAACATGATCTTACTATAGTTTTAATCTAGACTAAATGTGAATGTGCATTAATTCATCCCACTCGCAAAAAACAGATTCAGTATTCATCAAAATGAATTAAAACAGTGAAATGCAAACTCAGAATATGACGCAAACCTGCAATAATTAAATATGTTAAACAACACAAATATATCTAATCTCATTTTATTAACCAATGTGTTTGCTGCTGACCTTTGATGATCCAGTTCAACCATACTAATAAGCAAACATTACTTTAGATAAACTAATAATTGTGCTTCATTGTTGTTTTTTTTATTGCTGAAGAGTGTTGAACCTTCTTTTTCTGCGTTCTACTGTACAGACGTGAATTTACTTTTCCTTCAGCCTGAAGTTTATTCATTACACTTTTTGGTGTGAAAGGGCTTTTACATTTGCTATAAATAGAACTTCTTGTATTAAAAACAAACAATCAAGCCCTGCTCATATTTAAAAAGTAACGCAAAAGTAACTTAACGCATTACTTTCCATAAAAAGTAACTAAGTAAAGTAATTAGTAACTTTTTTATGGAGGAACGCAATATTGTAATGCATTACTTTTAAAAGTAACTTTCTCCAAACTGGTTGTGAGCGTGTTTTTTGTTTTGTTTTCATTTAGAGCCGGTAATTATTTTTTCATTTAACTTTAATTCGACTCTTTGTGGCTGTATACAAAATGGCGCTGCTGTGTTCAGTGGACGTTCGGATAGCTCCGCTCAAATTGTGCTTTTATTTACTTTTTTAAGTATTTTTACTTTCTCTTTTTACATGTATAACGTCTGCAATATTTATTTATGACAAAAGAACACTTTTGGACATTGGACACTGCTACACTAACCTGCTTCAGGACACTTTATCCACTTCGGTACACCGAGGAGAACAAAGGCCACCTGAATAACCCCAGGAGGTGAAAGAAACACCGCGGGAAACGCGCTGGAATCCGCCACAGACTGAGGGAAAGGGCTCACAGTCCTCCTCTACCGAGTATTCTGCTAGCTAATGTCCAATCCTTGGAGAATAAGATGGACGATCTTAGAGTCAGGATAAGTTTCCAACGGGACATAAGGGACTGTAACATCCTTTGTTTGACTGAAACATGGCTCACGCCCTCGGTCCCGGACACCGCTGTAACGCCGTCTGATAACTTTTCTGTTTTACGGATGGACAGCCGAGGCCGGTAAAACCAAAGGATGTGGAGTGTGTTTCATGATTAACAAGAAATGGTGTGACCCCAGGAATATCTTCATTCTGTCGCGTTCCTGCTCGCCTCATCTGGAACATCTCTCCATTATCTGCCGCCCATTCTATCTGCCCTGGGAGTTTTCATCGATTATGGCTACTGCTGTTTACATTCCACCACAGGCAGACACTAGCTTGGCTTTGTCCAAACTCCACGATGTGCTCAGTGGATACATCGACAAGCACCCTGACGCTGCCTCCATCATCGCAGGGGACTTTAACAAAGCCAACCTCAGGAAGGTCATGCCGAACTTTCATCAACATGTATCCTGTCCAACTAGAGTACCGAATACACTGGATCATTGCTACACTCCGTTTAAAATGCCTACAAAGCCCATTCACTGCCGGCTTTTGGCAAATCGGACCATGCCTTCATTTTCCTCACACCGGAATATAAACAAAGGCTCGCTCAGCAACCCCCGGTGGAGAGAGAAGTGACGCGCTGGTCCTCCCACTCTGAAGATATGCTACAGGTGGCTCTTGATGACGTCGACTGGGACATGCTCCGGATGCGAGTTCACGGATGTGGCATTAAGCTTTGTCAACACGCTAACCGAGCAAGCCACTGAAACGGTAACAAAAATGACATTCTCAAATCAGAAACCGTGGGTGGACAGATCAATCCATGATGCGGTTAACCATCGCACTACCGCATACAACACCGGTCTTCTATCGGGAAACATGAGCGAGTACAAAGCATCGTGCTATGCTCTCCGACGTGCAGTAAAAAGTTATCACCGTATCGGAGGACAAGGTTCGGAGGGAACTAAAGAGAGTGAACGTCAGGAAAGCAGCCGGACCTGATGGGATTCCTAGCTGTGTCCTGAGGTCAGCTGTGTCCACTGATCAGCTTGCTGGTTTGTTTACATCCATCTTCAATGATTTCTTTGCTACTTCTGTGGTTCCCACCCCCTTTAAAAAATATGTCATCATCCCTGTGCCTAAGAACAGTAAACCCTCTTGCCTGAATGACTATCGTCCAGTTGCCCTCACATCAACAGTCATGAAGATTTTTGCTCCACATTTGCTCCTCCATCCCTGCTACTTTGGACCCTCTTCAGTTTGCCTACCGCCCAAATAGGTCTACTGATGATGACATCTCTCAGGTCCTGCATTCGTCCCTCTCACACATTGACAGCAACGATTGTGTGTCCTCTCACAGCTCCACTTCTATTGTTAAATTTGCTGATGATACTGTGGTTCTGGGCCTCATTTCCAACAATGATGAGACCGCATACTTGGATGAGGTAGAGAGACTTACATCATGGTGCCAGGACAACTGTCTCTCTCTGAACGTGAGCAAAACTAAAGAGCTGATTGTAGACTTCAGGAAGAGACAGCAGCGGCCCTACACTCCTCTTATGATCAGTGAGACACCTGTGGAGAGGGTGAGCAGCTTTAAGTACCTCAGTGTAAACATCTCTGAGGACCTGACATGGACTGCACACATTCAAACACAGGTCAAGAAAGTCAGGCAAAGACTGTACCATCTGCGACAGCTGAGGATATTGAGGGTCTCACCAGCTATCCTGAAAACCTTCTATTCAGGGGCAATAGAATGTTTACTGACTCAGTGCATCTCAGTGTGGCATGGAAATGCCTCAAATCAGGACTGCAAAGCTCTGCAGAGAGTCGTGCGCTTAGCTGAGCGCATCTCAGGGTCTGCTCTCCCCTCTCTGCAGGACATCTACCTCAAACGCTGCAAAAGCAGAGCTGCTAAAATAACCAAGGACTCAAATCACCCCGGTAACCATCTTTTCATTTTACTGCCATCATGGTAAGCTCTTCAGGAGCATGATGGCTTAAACTGAGAGACTGAGGAGGAGCTTCTTCCCTCAGGCCATCAGGCTCCTAAACTCAAACTCAGTCAAATAACATTTACAGGACTCAATTTAATAAACTGTAAAACATTCATTACTCTCCATCATCCGCATTGCTGCTATGTGTACATACTCGATACCCTGTTTGCACATTCTTCTTGCACATCCCTGTTTATATTATTATTTATTAAGTCCACAGCAGAGGTGGAAAGTAACGAATTACATTTACTCGCGTTACTGTAATTGAGTAGCTTTTTTGTGTACTTGTACTTTTTTAAGTAATTTTTTTAATCTGTAATTTTACTTTTACTTAAGTATATTTTGTGTGAAGTATTGTACTTCGCTACATTTTAAAACACATTCGTTACTGAGTAAAAAAAAATCGCTCCGTGGAAACAACTGCAGCAAATAATGGGCAGAAGAAGAAACTGGCGCTAAAATCACAAGAAAGATGCAGACGAACAAGACAGGCGTTATGCTGCAGACCCAGCTGAAAACCAAACCCCGTCGTAATCTGCTGAACTCGAAGGAAATGAAGTGAATCCCTGGCCATATATTCATGCTCTATTATGCAGTGTAAGCTGTGTTTGCCTCGGGAGACCGAACTAGCAGCTTATAACATCTCGACATCGCCCTTCGCAAGCATCTAACGTTAGAGATAAGGTAAATACTTGCATCGTTGCATTGGTGGTTAAAATGAAGCTTTGACGGTTTAGCAAAAGGTTTTGCACAAGTGAGCCAAAAAGACAGTGGTGCAGGGTGTGCAATATCATCTGAGATAATATAGTAATTGTTGTTTTAACGATGTGCGATTTGACATTTGCCAAAAACCAAACAAATCACTCTAAACAGTGTGCCGTGAAATCTAGTAACGTTAGATTAGACTAATCCGCGTGCATCTGGACGGCTTTCTTTCACTGCGTGATTCAGTCTGTTAAAATGCGTTTAGAATGATCACAAAATTGAAGATATAGAAGCAGAAAATGTATATATTTATATAATTTAATATAGTAAGTCAACATCACATGAAGAATGCCGTTTTTCTCAAAAAAAGCACCATGATTACATAGGCCTGTAGTTTTGCTTTTTACAACAGTTCAAAAAACAAGAAGTTAATTAAGAGACTTGCGTTTTATACACCATATTGCCTGTTTTTGCTCTATTTCGACAACAAAAATAATACCAAACACAGCCACCATAGCACAGTTTTGCGTCTCTGACTCTGAGCAATGACGCTGTTTCATTCCTTGAATTAACCGTTTAAATGATTCTGTTCAATCGCAATGACTCACTTATGAGTGACTTGCTGACACCTACTGGTGGTTCTAATTTAACATTTAAAGTATCTTTTTATTTTTGTATTTCAAATGACTATTTAACATTTGTGACCCTGGCGTGGAGCACAAAACCAGTCTTAAGTCGCTGGAGTATATTTGTAGCAATAGCCAACAATACATTGTATGGGTCAAAATTATACATTTTTCTTTTATGCCAAAAATCATTAGCATATTAAGCAAAGATCATGTTCCATTAATATATTTTGTAAATTTATACCTACTGTAAATATATCAAAACTAAGAGCTTAATTTGAACAACTTTAAAGGAGATTTTCTCAATATTTGGATTTTTTGCTCCCTCAGATTCCAGATTTTAAAATATTGTCCGATCATAACAAACCATACATCAATGGAAATATTATTTATTCAGCTTTCAGATGATGTATAAATCGCAATTTAGGAAAATGGACCCTTATGGTTTTGTGGTTCAGGGTCACATTTTATGTCTTATTTATCAAAACATTATTTCAGCATTTGTAACTGCAGGCTAAATGCATTCATGTCAGTGTGTAATACATCTATGCCACTTCAGATGAAGCTTCTGCGTTTCCTCTGCATTGCAAAGATTAATTTTGTTGATACTGATTTAATTTCCCTGGTAACAGCCTAAATGTGTTATTATTCTAAATAACTGATTCCTTTAATTAAAAACACCTAGTTTGAGATTTATAGGCCCATATCCCAGGTCTGTCAAACTCTGGAGGGTGTTACTGGAGGGCCACAGCCCTAAAGAGTTTAGTTCCAACCCTGCTCTAACACACACACACCATGTAGTTTTCAAATAAGCCTAAATGATTAGTTTAGCTGTATCAGATGTGTTTAATTAGGGTAATATCTACACTGTGTAGGGCTGTGGCCCTCCAGGAACTAAGTTTGACACATTTGGTCTTTCCCATTTTTTCCTCCATCCCATTGTTAAAATGTAACTAAGTAATTTTTACTCTGAGTAAATTTTAAATGAGCTACTTTTTACTTTTACTTGAGTATATTTTTAGACTGGTACTTTTACTTGTACTTAAGTAAAATTTCAGTAATGTAATGGTACTTTTACTTGAGTAGAATATTTTTGTACTCTTTCCACCTCTGGTCCACATACTGTATAGCACATTCTATTTTATTGCACATTTTACTCCTTATTTTTTCTTATTATTATTTTTTATTTTATATTTACCTATATTTATATATATTCTCTTGTGTTATGTTTCATTTTTTTGCACTGTCCATTGAGCAGACCTGTCCTGATTTACATTTCACTACTGATTATATCCTGTATAATTGAGTATGTGATGAATAAAATAACCTTGAACCTTGTATCCCAGGGAGGGAAGTGGTTGTGGATGTGAGGTGGAGGGGGATAGCTTTTTGCTTTGTAAATGTTTACGCCCCAAGTAAATTGGGTGATAGAGAGGGGTTTTTGGATAGTTTGAATGCAATTTTGTACACAAATAGACTGCTAGTGTTGGGAGGGGATTTTTTATGTGTCTTTAGACAATGCTTCTGGTAGTGCGCTGGCTCAACTAGTGACAGGATTCTTGCTCTGTGATTCCTTTCAGGGGGCGGGAGGGAAGGTGCCCACTTTCACTTGGCGACACAGTAGGCAGGAGGCGGCGCATTTGGACTATATTTTTTTGCCTTCATATGTGAAGGTATTTAATTATACTCAGGTTCCTATGTGGTATTCAGACCACTGTCTGGTGGGGGTATGGGTGGAGGTGGGAGGTGAGAGGCGGAGGAAGGGGGTGTGGAGGTTCAATGCTTCCTTTCTGAAGGACAATGTTTCTTGTATTGCGCTCTTTAATTTGGTAGCCGGTTGGAAAAATCTGCAAGGTTTGTTTCAGTCACAAGGGGAGTGGTGGGAGGGATTTAAGAAGAGAGTAGTGGTTTTCTGCCGTAATTGGGGCAGGGAGAAAGCATGAAGTAAGCGGGAAAAATTTGGTAAATGGTCTGAGGAGCTTCAGGCTCAATGGGCAGGTGGTGCCTTGGGGACAGCTGAGGGATGGTCTAGGGCTAGGTATCTGTAGGATGCAATAAGGGATCATTACTGGGAGGAAGCCAAGTCATTTTTGCAAGGCTCAAGCGTCCGGAAGCGGCTCTATGATGAAAAGCCAACCAACTATTTATTTGCAACAGTGCGGGGTAGGCAACGGAAAAGCTATATAGAGGGTTTGAAGGGTGAAGGGGGGTGCAGACATCGGTGAAGGGGATGCTGGAAGTGGCTGAAGGGTTTTATAGAGAGTTATTCACTGATGGAACTCCTTCAGTTACAGCAAATGGGAAGTTCTTGGAGGGTATGGAAGGGGATTTAGAGGATGAGGAAAGGAGAGCACTAGAAGGGCCCTTGACCTTGCAAAAAGTTAGTTCTGCAGTGGCTTCTTTGAAAAAGGCACGGCTCCAGGATGTGATGGCCTTCCAGCAACCTTCTATGAGGTGGTTTTTCCGTGGGTAGGAAGGGAACTGGTGGGAGTTTACCAGGAATGCTTTAGAAGGAGGTAGTTGGTAGAGGCGATGAGAACAGGGTTGGTAACGTTGCTGTATAAGAAAGGTTCAAAGGAAGAGTTAGGGAATTGGAGGCCTATTACTTTGTTGACCACGGATTACAAAATGTTGTCAAAAGCCTTGTCCAGTCAGACCAGACGTGTGGGGTGCCTGGCAGCTCAGTATCTTTGAAATTGGCTCTAGTTAGAGATATAATCAGCTGGGCAGAGCAAAGGCAGCTTCCATTAGCCATCTTGAGTTTAGATCAGGAGAAGGCCTTTGACAGGGTCAGCCATACCTTTCTGGAGGCAACTTTTGGCGCTTTTCCACTGCATGGTACGGCACGGTACGGTACGGTACGGTTCACTTTTGGGGGGTTTTCCACTGGGTACTGTACCTGATACTTTTTTAGTACCACTTCGGTCGAGGTTCCATGCGAACCGTACCGTTACCAAAACGTGACGTGTAAACTCTGCTGATCACTGATTGGCCTGAGAAAATCGTCATTACTGCGTCACTGAACTTGCGACACGAGACCCTCCTCTACAGTCATACCCGCTAGATTTAAATCAGCACAGCCAGCGAAGGATCGGACGCAACTTCTGTTTAAACAAACGCACATTTTTGCATCAACCACAAAATAGCAGTGTCGTTGTCTGTTGAGGAAGTACAGACGTTCCTCTCGTTGATAGCCGAGGAGCGGATCCAGTGAGAGCTTGATGGCGCGACGCCGAAGGAAAAAGCCTTATGTATAACGTTACTTTTGAACTTGCTATATTTAACGTTACAGAGTATGTTTTCTGTTTATATTTTTACCTCTGTATCTGTGTTTTGCTTCAATTAAAATCAATCTGATCGAATAAGTGTACCTCCAGACTATATTAAATATGTATCATTGTATGAGCACGTAATTAACCTCTTGAAAAAGACAAATGATTAATGCCGCGATTATAAAAACCATCACATAAATTAAAAAAACAAGGGATACATTGTACATTTTGAAATATTCAAAAGTTTATTGATAATTCACTTTACAGAACACGCTGCATGAATAGTTAACTAATCAAGTAACGCAGCACACCTGCACGAACATCCCTGCTCTCCTCCTCTACAACCCGTGTCACTGTCACCACAGTCTCTGCTGCTGGGGTAAATCCCAAGCATTCTCATAGACCTCTCCATTGCTGTTAAAAACATCCACATGCCGAGAATGAAGAACACTATTCCGTCTCCTTTCTTTGTTGTGAGTTTGTTTGTGGCGCGTTTACGATGATGTCACGGCAGTAGAGGCGGCGCAATTATAACGACGCGTGAATAATCCCGCCCACTCTATAGCGGTACTAAACTGCGGTGGAAATGCAACCGACCCGAAGTGAGCCGTACCGTACCGTACCGAGCCGTGCCGAACCGTACCGTACCATGCAGTGGAAAAGCGCCATTTGAGGCGTATGGGGTTTGATCCAGTGTTCAGGGCATGGGTTAGATTGCTCTACAGGAAGGTATTCAGTAGGTACCCCCTTCTCTATGTTTTATCTTTAGAACCTCTGTAGGGGGCTTTGAGGGAGGAGCCTTTTCTTAGTGGCATTCACTTTCCTGGAGGGGGAGGGATATGGGCCAAAGCGGCTGCGTATGCAGATGACACAACCTTGTTTTTGACTTCAGAGTGTGACTTTGACAGAGGTGGCTGGTAGAATCCTGGTGGAGTTTTGCCAGGTGTCTGGAGCACAAGTGAATGTCATCAGTCATGTTTTTTGGTCAGTGGGCTGAAAGAGCAGAGGCAAGAGGAGGGTTTAATATTTGTGTAGATGGGTTGAAAATTCTTGGAGTTAGGTTTTTTAGAGACAGCGCTAAGGAGTAACTCGCGTTACTTGTAATGCGTTACCCCCAACGCTGGTTGCGTGTGAGTTCAAGATAATTTGCGATTCATAGATTTTACATCTGAAAGAGGTTTGTATGTCATGTGATTCCTTCTTTTAATCACACGTACGGATATCCGAGACATAATCGTAAGATCAAATATAGAATGGTTTCTGTGGAACATTTGATAAACAAGGCCCCTGGAGTTTCTATGAAATCTATAATTTCGCATACTCAACGATATACTGCTGAAATAGAAAGAATAATTTAGCAGCATATTTGCAGTTATGTCTGTTTCCACTAATAATGCAGAAATCACATAACCAATGTTATTTTAGAATTATTTATTTACTATAGAATTAATTCATATTTTATAAGCTTTTTTATTTGAATGATTTATTTATTTAGTTTACATTTTAAATTTTGTTAAGTGTGATTGTCATTTTTACAAGCTTTTAAAATTTATATTTAGCTGTAATTTATTTTTATTTTTATTTTCTTTTTTCATTGATCTTTTTTGAAGTTTTTCATCTTATAGTTTTATTTTATTTATTCAGCAAACTGCTTTAGGCCCAACACACTCACATATGTAATATGCTCTGGCCCGCTCCCTGCTTACCGGGGTGATGAGATTCATAGCAGACTGTTGTCACTCAATGGCTGGATGTCTAAGTGTTGCCCGCAGAATAACATAGGTTTTATAGACAACTGGACTAGTTTTTGGGGCAGACCTGACCTGTGGAAAAGAGATGGTATTCATCCCTCCTGGGGTGGTGCCGCACTTCTCTCTAGAAATATGGCACATAGTCTTAGAGTTCGTACTTGACTAACTGGGGCCCAGGTCAGGAAGCAGACAGACTGGCTAAACCGACCGCCTGCAAGCCGCCTCACGTCACAGAAATCAGTTAATTCTCAGCACATAGACACCCTTTCACCTAGATATCACACTATAGAGACTCTGTGTCTGTTCCCTGAACTAGAAAATACAAAAAAACGTCCAAACCAGTCTATGAGTAACAACTTAATCGATGTTCAACAAATAAAAAATGTATATAACATAGAGAATCAAATGATAAAGCTTGGCTTATTGAATATCAGGTACCTTTCTACGAAAGCGCCTTTTGTAAATGATATGATCACTGATCATAAACTAGATGTGCTCTGTTTGACAGAAACCTGGCTAAAACCAGGTGAATACATTATTTCAAATGAGTCTGCCCCCCAAGATTACTATTACAAAAACGCGTCCAGAAGGCAAAGGGGGAGGTGTTGCTACAATTCATAGCAATACTCTCAGTATTTCTCAGAAGACAGGCTTTACGTATAACTCCTTTGAAGTAATGGTGCTTCATATAACATTATCTAGAGAAAAAAGTATTACTGATAAATCCTGTGTGATGTTTGTACTGACTACTGTATACAGGCCCCCAGGGCACCACACAGACTTTATTAAAGAATTTGGTGATTTTATATCAGAGTTAGTGCTGGCTGCAGATAAAGTCTTAATAGTTGGTGATTTTAATATCCACATTGATAATGAAAAAAGAGGCATTAGGATCAGCATTCTTAGACATTCTGAACTCTATCGGGGTTAGAAAACACGTGTCAGGACCTACTCATTGTTGAAATCATACTTTAGATTTAATACTGTCACATGGAATTGATATTATTGGGGTTGAAGTTCTGGAGAAAGGTGATGATGTATCAGATCACTATCTAGTCTTATGTAAACTCCATATAGCTAAAGCTGTAAATTCAACTCCTTCTTACAAATATGGTAGAACCATCACTTCTACCACAAAAGACTGCTTTGTAAGTAATCTTCCTAATTTATCTCAATTCCTCAGCTTATCCAACAGCGCAGACAAACTTGATGATGTAACATAAACTATGGATTCTCTCTTTCCTAGGACTTTAGATACGGTTGCTCCTTTACGCTCAAGGAAGATTAAGGAAAATAGTCCAACACTGTGGTATAATGAGCACACTCACACCCTAAAGAGAGCAGCCTGGAAAATGGAGCGCAGCTGGAGGAAAACAAAACTAGAGGTATTTCGTATGGCTTGGCGGGAAAGTACCCTTTCCTACAGAAAAGCATTACAAACTGCTAGATCTGATTATTTTTCATCTCTTTTAGAAGAAAACAAACATAACCCCAGGTATTTATTCAATACAGTGGCAACATTAACAAAAAATAAAACATCAACTAGTGTTGATATTTCCAAACAGCACAGCAGTAATGACGGTATACATGCTCAGAACACAAACCTTCTGTAGACAAATCTGTTATCCTGTTTGTGGTCGCGGTTTCATTCACCGATATGCCAATACGAGTCACGACCGACCAATATCGAGCAGCCTACACATAAACATGGACGTGTTCTACATGCCCTAAAGTATAAGCCAGTAGAAAGAATAAACCGGTCTTATAAACTCATAGTTTTGGCTTAACAACTTTAAAATATAATCTGCACAAACAATAAATCATACACTCTTAAAATCAATAGTGCACAAAATGTGATCCTCCATCCGATCTGGATACGGACTGTATCCGGTGACTGCAGTGATCATCTGGGCTGTATAAGGACCGGATCGGGTGGCTACGGTGACCTCGGAATAAGAAAGAAACAGACTAATATTAGCGTAGATGTCAATCTTCTTACGATGTAACAAGTACATCATGTTTTATGGGAAGTGTTCCCGGTTCCGGTTGACCTAATTAATGCAGCCAACAATCCTTTAACGGATTTGAGTATTAGAAGTGTATTAGTGTTTCATATGTACGCCAGGTTAAAGAGATGGGTCTTTAATCTAGATTTAAACTGACAGAGTGTGTCTGCCTCCTGAACAGTGTTAGGTAGATTGTTCCAGAGTTTGGGCGCTAAATAGAAAAAGGATCTGCTGCCTGCAGTTGATTTTGATATTCTAGGTATTATCAAATGGGATAGGAGCTCGCTCAAGTACTGAGGAGCTAACCCATTCAGGGATTTAAAAGTAATTAACAAGATTTTAAAATCTATACGATGTTTAATAGGAAGCCAGTGCAGTGTTGACAGAACCGGGCTAATGTGGTCATACTTCTTGGTTTTAGTAATCATCCAGGTGGATGCTGCACACTGGTGGTGGATGAGGAGACCCCCCCCCCCCCAATGTAAAGCACTTTGAGTATCCAGAAAAGTGCTATATAAATGTAACAAATTATAATTATTATTAGTAAGTGTGGAAATGTGAGTCTTTTTATATACAGTATCTGAGCATGCGTATAATCAGAAGTCTGACAATTTAGAGATCTGTCACGTATGACCATTTTGGGATATGGATCCCCTAATTGTTCAAGCGTATTTAGCCTAAACAAATATATTTATAAGAAGAATATACTTGTGGTAAAACAGACTTGATATGTGAACTGATCCAGCGAAATGAGTCACAGTGACCCACATTTCAAAATTGAGATTTTGGTATCAATGGAAAGAGGACCATAAGCTTTAAAATGATAGCCTAGTCAAATTCATACCTTGAATAGTTTTAAAGATATACCCATTTGAATTATGGTCGTTTGCCCTTTTCCAACTGAAAACCTGAGAAAATCATTAAATAAGTATTGAAATAAGGTACTTTTACAAAGATTTATTAAAATCAGAAAGATTGAACAGAGGTGCTACATTTTTGCTTGAGAGAGAGGGTGTGTCAGTGTCAGTGTGTGTGTGTGTCAAGTCAAGTCACCTTTATTTATATAGCGCCTTTAACAATACAAATTGTAACAAAGCACTGCACAATATCAAAATAGGCAAATTTGGTCAATAATGTAAAATGACAGGATTTAACACTCAATTATCTGCTGAATGCATTTCATTATTGAATTTAGTAATGGCATTGTCCAGCTTAGTTCAGTTTAAATAATATCTGTGCAATCAAGTCGATGATTGTGCTGGAAATGAAGTGTCCCCAACTGAGCAAGCCAGAGGCGACAGCGGCAAGGAACGAAAACTCCATCGGTGACAGAATGGAGAAAAAACCTTGGGAGAAACCAGGCTCAGTCGGGGGGCCAGTTCCCCTCCGGCCAGACGAATCAGTAGTTTGTTCCAACTGCAGCAAAGTCAGAGTGTAAGTGGTCCACTGGTTCCAGGGGTATTTCCCCGATGGATGTCTAGGTGACGAGGTCCTCACTGGAGATCTGTCTCTGGGGCTCATCTCGGAGGTCCTCGGAGGGGTTGTCATCGTCTCTTCTCAGGTCTTCGGTCATCTCTATCGTTTAAGGGTAGGATCCAGACTGAAGCTTGTGTAATTCCTAACTACCACAGGATGTTAATTAACAATTAGACAATTAGCGTAGCAGCTGCTCCATCCAGGAATAACCCTGGATGAAATTATCAGTATAACCCAAGCTAAAGCATAATAATGTGCATTTGTTCAGATAGACTGGCAGTACAAGATTGTGAGATGCATTATATGAATGCTTGGCTAAAGAGATGCGTCTTTAATCTAGATTTAAACAGAGAGAGTGTGTCTGAACCCCGAACGTTTTCAGGAAGGCTATTCCAGAGTTTAGGAGCCAGATATGAAAAAGTTCTACCTCCTTTTGTGGACTTTGCTATCCTAGGTACTACCAAGAGTCCAGAGTTTTGCGACCTAAGGGAGCGGGTTGGATTGTAGCGTGATAGAAGATTAGTTAGGTACGCAGGAGCTAAATCATTTAGGGCCTTATAGGCAAGTAATAATATTTTGTAACTGATACGAAACTTAATAGGTAGCCAGTGCAGAGACTGTAAAATTGGAGTAATATGGTCATATTTTCTTGACCTGGTAAGGACTCTAGCCGCAGCATTTTGTACTATCTGTAGCTTGTTTATTGAAGATGCAGGACAACAACCTAGCAGTGCATTACAATAGTCCAGTCTAGAGGTCATGAATGCATGAACTAACTTTTCTGCATCAGAAACACTTAACATGTTCCGTAGCTTGGCAATGTTTCTAAGATGGAAGAATGCTGTTTTTGTAACATTGGAAATATGATTTTCAAAAGATAGGTTGCTGTCTAATATAACACCCAGATTTTTAACTGTAGAGGAAGTAACATTACATCCATCTAGTTGCAAATTGTAATCCAAGAGATTCTGTGTACTGTTTTTAGGTCCAATAAGTAATATCTCGGTCTTATCTGAATTTAATAGGAGAAAATTACTGGTCATCCAATCTTTTATATTTTTAACACACTCTGTTAGCTTAGATAGTTTAGAAGTTTCATCTGGTTTTGTTGAGATATATAGTTGAGTGTCATCAGCATAACAATGGAAACTAATCCCGTATTTTCTAATAATATTACCAAGGGGCAGCATATATAATGAAAATAACAGAGGACCTAGGACAGATCCTTGTGGTACTCCATACTTTACTGGTGATAATTGAGATGACTCCCCGTTTAAATAAACAAAGTGGTAGCGATCGGACAGGTAGGATCTAAACCATCTTAGAGCCTGCCCTTGAACACCTGTATAGTTTTGTAATCGATCTATCAGTATGTCATGATCTATAGACCCCTTCACGGTATACGTCACAGGAAAATTTGAAGTTCGCAGTGCGCATGTCGGGGTCAGAACGTTCATTCCATCCCATTGTGTTAACCAGAGAATTTCTCGTCAAGACAAAACTTAGGGCTGTGACGGTGGCAGATTTTTACCACCGCGGTGGTAATGGACCAACTACTACAGGTGGCGCGGTGTTGTGATATATATATATATATATAGAATTCTGAAACGCAAAAATAAATAAATGAGGCTCAATCATCTATTAACAAACATACGTGTTTATTTTAGCACTTACGTCAGTGAACACTCAGCCTTGCAAAACACTAAAATAAATATCAAATAAATAATACAGTTAAATAGGAAAGTAGCCTTAAATGAGAAAGTTAAATACACCCGGTGTGTGACGTCACGTGCACTACCGCCGGTGACGCGGTTGTCACGGCCACCATCACAGCCCTAGACAAAATGCCTACTTGTTGCGTCGTGGACTGTGAAAATCGCACCAGTTCTGGAGTCAAGTTTTTCAGGATTCCTGCAGGATCTCATCCGTTTCAAAAAATAGACGACATCTGTGACTGAAAGCTATTAAACGGGCAGACTGGGACAATACTACGATCAAAGAGGCTCATGTTGGTAGCGCTCACTTCATATCAGGAAACGTTAAAGTCATCCTTTATCATCCCTTTCTGTTTGCTTAAACTCGAAAGCCTGGATTACATGAACAGTTTTCTGTATGTTAAGCTATGCAAGTTAATAGTGTTGTAATTGTCATGGACCTGTGTCATGCTACAGACGTAGCCAGCTGCTAGTAGTTAGCCGCAGGCTAGCGCCAACATTGTGCCAACAACGGTAGAGTTAAGCCATGATAAGTAAACAAATGTTTTCTGTAAACTGTAGACTGATTTAATAGTTAGGTGAAGTTTGATATCTGGCATAAATTGTGACCTGTGGCATGCTACAGACTTAGCAGATAGCAGACTAGCTTTACATTAGCGTTTTCACTATGACAACAGTAGATCGTGTTGTAATCAATGTGTGCAATTCTTTTTTGTAGGAGAGGCATCACTTGACTCCAGTAGTCCTGAATTTGTGCCCTCCTTGTTTGTGTACACAAAACAAAGCCAGACACCTAAGACAAAAATGGAAAGGTACAAATAATAATAAAAAAGTATCTATCTATTTCTATCTATGTCTATCTTCTATCTATGTCTGTTTCTCCTTGACACAATATGCCGGTCTATTAGCCGCGCCATTTTTCTGACCCCAAGCTGCGCGCGCACCCAACCTAGGCTTTCGATGTTTATAAACATTGAAGGGGTCTATAGTGTCGAACGCAGCACTAAGATCAAGTAAAACTAGCAATGAGATACAGCCTTTGTCTGACGCAAGAAGCAAGTCATTTGTAATTTTAACAAGTGCAGTTTCTGTGCTATGGCGGGGCCTGAAATCTGACTGAAATTCTTCATAGATATCATTTTTTTGCAAAAAGGAGCACAATTGAGCAGACACTACTTTTTCTAATATTTTCGACATAAACGGAAGATTTGAAATGGGCCTGTAATTTGCCAGTTCACAAGGATCTAATTTTGGTTTCTTAATAAGAGGCTTAATAACTGCCAGCTTAAATGGTTTTGGGACGTGACCTAAAGATAGCGAGGAGTTAATAATATTGAGAAGCGGTTGTTCTGCAACAGGTAACAACTCTTTCAATAGTTTAGTTGGTACAGGATCTAATAAACATGTTGTTGGATTAGATGCAGTGATAAGTTTATTTAGCTCATCCTGTCCTATAGTTGTAAAGCACTGCAGTTTTTCTTTGGGTGCGATGAATGATGCTGAAGTACTAGACGCTGTAGAATCTACGTTTGTTATTGTATTTCTGATATTATCTATTTTATCAGTAAAGAAATTCATAAAGTCATTACTATTAAACTGTGAGGGAGTATTTAGATCGGGTGACATCTGTTTATTTGTTAATCTAGCCACTGTGCTAAATAAAAACCTTGGATTGTTTTGGTGATTATCTATGAGTTTGCGGATATACTCGGTTCTTGCAGTTTTTAGAGCCTGTCTATAGCTGGACATACTGTTTTTCCACGCAATTCTAAAGACTTCCAAGTAACTTTTTCTCCATTTGCGCTCAAGAATACGAGTTTCTTTCTTGAGAGAATGGGTATAACTGTTGTACCATGGTGCAGCACGTTTTTCTCTAACCTTTTTTAATTTGATGGGTGCAACAGTTTCTAACGTATTGGAGAAAATAGTTCCCATGTTGCTAGTAATTGTGTCTAGTTCATCTGTATTTATGGGTACACAGAGCAGTTGAGATAAATCAGGCAGGTTATTTGTGAATCTGTCTTTAGTGGCTGGAATAATAATTCTGCCTGGACGATAACGCTGAGCCATATAGTTAATATCAGTAATATGCAGCATGCACGATACAAGGAAATGGTCAGTAACATCATCACTTTGAGGTATGATATCTATATCAGTTAGATCAATTCCATGCGATATTATTAAATCTAGCGTATGATTAAAACGATGCGTGGGCCCGGTGACATTTTGCTTGACACCAAAAGAGTTTATTAGGTCAGTAAACGCAAGTCCTAACGCATCATTTGTATTATCAACGTGAATGTTAAAATCTCCAACAATTATCTGCAAATTCTTTTAGAAAATCTGTATATGGCCCTGGCGGTCTATACACAGTAGCCAGAGCAAGAGATAGGACAGATTTATTTTGCTTATCTGACAGTTTAACATTGAGCATGAGTATTTCGAATGAGTCAAACCTGTATCCTGTTTTCTGAGTAACATTGAGAATATCACTATATATTGTTGCCACACCGCCGCCACGACCAGTCTCACGAGGCTCGTGCTTATAACAGTAGCTTGGTGGAGTAGATTCATTTAGACCAAAATAATCATTTGTTTTAAGCCAGGTTTCAGTCAGACAGAGTACATCAAAACTATTATCTGTGATTATTTCATTTACAATAACTGCTTTCGGTGTGAGTGATCGGATATTTAGGAGTCCAAGTTTTAAAAATTGTTTTTGTTCATTTATTTTGCATTTTTCTGGTTTAATCACGATCAGATTTGTTCTAGATCCTGCATTCAATTTATATTTTGAACTCAATATTCGGGGAACAGACACAGTCTGTATAGATTGGACACTGCAAGTACCTTTATCATTTAAGTGGGTAGAACAAAAGTCATCATAGCTGTTATTGGAGAATTGGCTTACTAGTCAGATAGAGCGTAGCGTCCTGGTGAAGTTGTCCGACAGGAGTTCCGCACCGAGTCTGCTGGGGTGCAGGCCATCAGCACGAAATAGCCTAGGACGCTCCCAGAAAAGATTTCAATTATTGACAAAGAGAATTTTCTGCTCTGTACACCATGAAAACAACCATTCATTTAAAGCAAACAGTCTACTGAACCGTTCGTGTCCTCGTCGATACGTGGGAAGAGGTCCTGACACGATGATCGTCGTCGCTGGCGATGTGCTGCGTACCGTCTCGATCAGGCTCCTGAAGTCCCTCTTCAGTGTCTCCGTCTGCCGCAGCTTGGTGTTGTTAGCCCCCGCGTGAATCACAACAGCTGCAACGCTCTTGTCAACCTTCAGGATCGCGGGTATCTGCACAGAAACATCAAGAACACGAGCACCAGGGAGACAATGAGTGTGCACTTTACCTTCAGCTAACGTAGCACGGACATGCCGGACGATTGAGTCTCCAATGACCACAGCGTCACGATCAGTCTCGCAGAGAGGGGCGAAGCGGTTCCGGGATGAGATGTTGAAGACCGGGGGGGGGAGAAGTTGTCGCCCGGGGCCTGGATCGCGTCTTCCGCTGCTGCACCCAGGGTCCGTGGTTTCCCGGCGCCGGAGTGAAGGCCATCTGTGACGATCGCGTCCCGGGTGCACGGGGCCTGTGCAGAGAAACACACGGAGTAGAGGTGGTGGGAGCGTTAGCAGCGTGTTGCATACTTACCCCGGACTTATGAGCGTCAGCCCGAGATGTTTCCAGCGTTGCTATCCGTTTCCTCAGCTGGGCCTGTTTTCCAAGCAGCTCGCGGATCCGTGTCTCCACGGCCTCCAGCTCGAGCTGCGCCGAATGCAGCTCGAACGTGTCCTCACCTGCACACAAAGGTAGGCACGAATCCGCCATTTAAGCAAGTAACAGTGAAACAATGTTAAATGTGTGTATGCGTGTGTGAAAAAGGGGTATTAGCTGTGTTAGCGGAACCCGCGCTGGCTTTGCTAACGGGCTATAAGCTAATAGCGGACTTGGGAAATCAAAATAAAACTTGCGATAACAAGCCGCTCTGATTATTCTCGTTGCAGAATGCGATCGGGGATATATTCACACGTTATAGAAACACAAGTTATTGTGTATAAAATCGGAATTTAAGATAGAAAATAGACGATAAACAATTGGCTTGGCGGAGATTCAGCTCAGAACACGCGTCAACGACAAACCGGAAGTAAATCAGCATGTTTGCCGTTGCCGTGTGTGTGGCCGTGTGTGTGCCGTGTGTGTCTGCATCCTTGTCTGTCACCTCGCGCATACACGCAGTCACCGAGAGAAAGCGTGTGAGAGGGTTGTTGAATGAGAGAGTGAATGAGTGAGTGCTTTATTGTCTGTATGTTAGAGGAAGAGTGAATGACAGAGAAATATCTTGACAGAGAGTGTCAGATATTGAGTGAGTTAAGGTTTTGTCAGTATGTGAGTGGAAGAGGGAGTGACAGAAAGGACGTGTGTGTGTGTGTGTGTGTGTGAGTGAGAAATAGAGAGAAAGGGAGAGAGGCAGAGAGATAAGTAAACAGAGAACAAATTAATGCTAGCCTATGCAATCATATCTTTGTGTAGGCTAGTTGACAATAACAGTGTAGCGAATTCATAACGGAGATACCAACAGTTAAATATTGGGTTAAAATAAATCAAACACATTGTAATGGATTCTCCTTGCAGATAAATACACTCACACAATAATTGCACTCACTCACATCCATACACAATTAATAAATACATTCGCTCAGATTCAAATTGGACATTAAATTCACATTTCAGCTCTTTTCTTCTTAGCTGGGCAGGGAGATGGACAACTTAATTTCTAAACTGGCGGTTTTGGGCATGTTATGTCCTTTGTACTTTCTGTGCAAAACTTACGGCTATTTTGCTACCTATAAGTCTGTCTTTTCAAATCCTTGACGATAGGGGGTCTCTGAATTGATGGTGCATCCTCTTGGAGCAGGCATATTCCTTGTTCCTCAGAGTTGGCAAAGGCCTTGTAAAATACTCAGTCAGGATGGTCACTGTTTATTCTGAAAAACACAGTAGAATGGGGAAAACTAGTTGTGAAAGATCAATTCACTATAAATATGCTGATACCTATGTAACACAGAAGCACACACCCACACACACAGCCCTTGAGCATAATAGACATATTAGTATTAGTATTATTTACAATAGAACCATAAATTACATAACGATAATGCTTGTGTTGGGCTATTCCCGGGAGGCGTCAGAAGAATTGCTTCAGGAATGACTGCCAATCACGCTGTTTCACTATGAATTCCCCATCTTCCCATCCAACCAGTTGCGGGATGTTAACTCCAGTCAGTGTTCTGCTTCGAATAACGTCAACAATATCTTCCAGACATGATACCATCTTTTGGCGATATCTTTGTTTCACCAAGCCAAATGCCCAATCTGGTGCAAACTTTGTATGACCCAAATGAGAAAGTTCAATGAAATTGTTTCATGCAATCCATGAAGAACTCTCCATAACAGGTACTGTAGAACAATATTGTTCTTGTTCTGGCCTACAAAGTTGTCACAATGTAGCTGGACATGCCTTTCTCCCATGCCATATAGAGTGAAGAAATGATCAAGGAATGACACCACAGCATTTGGTCCTTTGGTGATGCATACGCTCTCATCGATAAGGTAGTTAACCTGTCTTGGAATAGCCTCACAGTTAACGCAAAACAAGCCACATTTTCTTGTGGTCAAGCAGTACATAGGACCGGGCTGAAGTGGATTGGATGAAAAATGTGCCTGCTGGGCAAAATCAAACGAGTAATGCATTGTGATTTCTTGGGAGTAGGGATCACAGGACAGAGTTCATGAATGCCATGGTCTTTTACAGTATCCTTGGATTTCTGAACCATGTCTTGATACAGTGAGCGTATCAAGCGAGCGAGTTGTTTTTTTGGCATTCCCAACACTAATCAGTCATTGGCTTCGTCTGGACTATGTAGGGCACAAGGGTCTTCCACAGGCGCCGAAAGGTCACAATGTTCACCACCCGATGCTCTGATAAAACAAAGTTTGGGATGAAATTCCTAAATTTGATATTGATGCACTATTAATGCACATTAAACCTTTTCCATCATAACTGACAAGCTTTTCACTAAAGTTAATTCAGCAAGCATAGGATACATATGCAAACTAATGAATAGCATTCATTATCACATTATTAAGTTGTTTTTCAGCATAATAGGTTTATCAATTCAGCACTGAAATGCTCATTAATAAAGAATACCTACCCCCTGACCTAACTGGCCTAACCAGGAAACTGTCAGGGTGTGGGTGATGAAGGACTCAGATGCAGAGAGTGTGGAGGAAGGAGAAACTTTATTCTCGCCGAAAAACATAAAATAACATAAACAATATGTAAGTCCTGCTAGGACACGTGATTCCAGGTTCCAGTGTCTGCGAACCACACGAGCAGCTGGATCTCCGTGCTATGAGTCCTGCCGCACAGGGTAACAGAGGAACAGGTAAGGACAGCAATGTGACATATAAACAAAACAATCTACTCACAACGAGGAGTAGAACATAGGGACATATAAGGGAGCGGGGAAATGAGCGACAGGTGGGGGAGAATCAGCTCGAGATCCGTGCACTCCTGCTGCAGGATTGGCACTGATTGCCCAGACCACATGCTGCCTAAATGACAGGACAACAAGGGGAGCCGAGAAAGCACCCTGAACCATGACAGAAACAAAATGGCGCCGAGCGTGGCAGCCGTGTTGCGAGCTCCTACCAAACTTTGCAGTTTTTTCATGTGTTTTAGTTATTATTTTGCTGTTTTTCGTACTGGATGTCTACACTCTTATTGCCTACAACAGACACACACTTTTAGAAATCGTCTCCTTCATCGTACATCGGAAACCGGACTTTGAGTTCCTTAATGCTGGCGCTTTGTTTACAAACACCGCATCAGAGCACTTTGTCTGGGCCGCCGGAAAAGAGGGAAGAGAGCTGGCATCCTCGTCAGACTGAGACGCCGTGCCTTTCGACCTCTTCTCCCTACCATTTTGCTGGCTAACGATCAGTCACTGGTCAACAAATTTTGTGAACTGCGGGCGCGCATCTCATACCAAAGAGAAACAAGGGACTGCGGTGTTATTTGTCTCACAGAAACCTGGATGTCTGCAATGGTTCCAGACTCAGCCATCGAGCTCACTGGGTTCTCCGTGAATCGCTCGGACAGAACGAAAGAGCTCACAGGGAAAAGCAGAGGTGGGTGTGTTTGTTTCTATATCAACAACTTGTGGTGTGATGAAAGGAACCTACACTCTACTAAATCCTTCTGCTCCCCTGATCTGGAATTTCATATGCTTCTGTGTTGCCCATTCTGGCTACCGAGGGAATTTACAGCGATCATATTCACAGCTGTTCACATTCCCCCTCAAGCCAACACAGACCAGGCACTCACTGAATTGTATGGGAATATATGTGAGCAGGAAACCGCGCACACAGATGCAGCGTTTGTTGTTACAGGGGACTTTAACAAAGCCAACTTCAGAACAATAGCTCCAAAATACTTCCAACACATCACCATCAACATGCGTGTTGATCGTGTACTGGACCACTGCTACTCTCAACAAATACAACAAACAAATTAAGCTCAGATGAGCTTTATTTGTCACATACACAATTATACAAAGTATAATGAGGAGTGAAATGTGTTCTCTGCATTTAACCCATCCAACGCTGCGGTGCCCGGGGAGCAGTTGGGGGTCGGTGCTTTGCTCAAGTCTCACCTCAGTCGTGGACACTTCCCTTCAGAGCCGGGATTCGAACTCACAACCTTGGGTTAACTCGGGTTTCAAGTCCAACGCTCTATCCATTAGGCCACGACTGCCCTCTCCCCTCTGGGACGCCTACAAACCCCTCCCCCGCCCACCTTTTGGCAAATCGGATCACTCTTCCATTATGCTGCTGCCTGCTTATAGGCAGAATCTGAAACAAGAAGCACCCGCCCTCAGGACAATTCAATGCTGGTCGGACCAATCGGACGCTATACTACAGGACTGTTTTGATCATGTGGACTGGGACATGTTCCAGGCAGTGTCTGATGATGACATAGAGGCGTATTCAGATACTGGTTTCTTTAGGAAGTGTATAGAGGATGCAGTACCGACAAAAACAGTCCGCATCTACACCAACCAAAAACCGTGTATTAACAGCGATGTTCGAGCAGCCTTGTCAGTGCGGACATCTGCCTTTACATCCGGAAACACTGACGATCGAAAACAAGCCAGTTACGATCTCAGCAAATCCATTAAAGCCGCCAAACGACAATATAAAAACAAACTTGAAGAACAATTCAACACCAACAACGCAAGAAGCATGTGGCAGGGCATAAACAACATCAAATTTTTTAAAGAAGGGAATAAACCAGCTACTGTGAACGTTGCCGCCTCTCTACCGGACAAGCTTAATAATGTTTGTGCTCGTTTCGTGGCTCACAACACCGCCCATACAGAGAGCACTCCCGTGGCTGCTGCAGAAGAGGTGAGTCCACTCTTCATTTCAGTCGCGGATGTAACCCGATCCTTCAAATGGGTGAACATTCGCAAAGATGTGGGTCCGGATGGCATTCCAGGCTGTGTGCTCAGAGCATACGCATTCCAACTAGCCAGAGTTTTACAGACAATTTCAATCTTTCCCTCTCTCTGTCTGTGGTTCCCTCATGCTTCAAAAATCCACCATTGTGTCCATACTAGTGGTGGGCCGTTATCGGCGTTAACGTGCTGCGTTAACGCGAGACTCTTATCGGCGATAAAAAAAATATCGCCGTTAATCTATTCTCAAAGTTGGGTTGGGAGCTGGGTCTATACTACGCAAGCTATGATGACTTTCACCCTGATATTTTAGCGCGGATGTATACCTAGCCGAACTGCACTGTAGGGGGCGAGAACGAGTCTTCGAACTAGAGGCTCGCAGTCCGTGATGGACAGATTGTTAACGGCTGGTCTATGTGGTAATACAATCGGGCAGGACATCCAAACGCTCATCTATCATTCATCAACCTCAAATATGGCTTTTCATCTGAAACATGTATGTAGTAGCAACTTTACATGGCCGCTCAATATGATGTTAACCTAGAGAAATGTGCGCTATTGAAGTGTTTGTGTGGAAGCGCGTTTGCGCAAGACAGGCTCCGGTGCGCTCACTTGCTCTTAAAATCTCCGTCATTCTTGGTCATACAGATAAAAGTAGCCTAATACATCTTTCGAATCTGTAAAGACTCTACGTTTATTTGTGTGCACTCAGAATAACAACGAAACGTTGCGCTTTTAAGCAAACAGGATGCGCTTTAGGTCTCGTGTGAACTTGAGAATTCACTCCCGTGTCACCCTCTGCTTCGAACCTGTGTGTATGCCTAACGTTACTGTGAAATTACCACATCAGACGTGACGTGCTAACATGGATGCAGCTATGAAGCCGCTGGGTTTGCTTCAGGGAAAATTTATTTTTTATTTCCCAATGGAAACTGTAAACAGTTCATCACGACCTCTTATGTAGGCCTACAGTTCAAAATTCATGTTTAACTGAATAAACAGTTAGTAAACACAAGTACATCTTATTGAACATAGTTTATTTTCATCACCAATTATCATAGTAGAACAGCTTTCTCAAGCAGTTTGTGATGCATTTTGGAAACAGGAGATGAGCCCCTGGTCTAATGCGCCACCTGGCTTGAGAAACCCGTTCTCAAAGACTTACTTTTAGCCATTATTTGGGTAGCACACATATTCTGAATGCCTTCGGCAGAATTCAAATGAGCCATTTTAATCTAGATTAATCTAGATTAATTCCAAAATTAATCTAGATTAATCTAGATTAAAAAAATTAATCTATGCCCACCCCTAGTCCATACCAAAGAAAAGAAAATCACAGGCTTGAATGCCTGGAGGCCTATTGCTCTGACACCCATATTCAGTAAGTGTTTTGAGAAACTCATCAGAGACATCATCTGCTCTGTGCTGCCTGCCTTACTGGATCCGCTACAATTTGCATTTCGCAGCAACCGTTCCATAGACGATACTATAGCCTTCACACTGCACACTACTCTCTTCCACCTGGAAAATAAGAACACCTATGTGAGAATGCTGTTCGTGAACTATAGTTCAGCATTTAACACCATAGTGCCTGCCAGACTGGTTGCGAAGCTCCAGACTCTGGGACCAAACAGATCTCTGTGCAACTGGATCCTGGATTTCCTGACAGGCAGAAGTCAGGTGGTCAGAACGGGTAACAATACCTCATCTCCCCTGATCCTCAACACTGGTGCTCCTCGGGGCTGCGCCCTCAGCCCACTCCTGTACTCCCTGTACACACATGACTGTATAGCCAAACACAGCATCAATGTCATCGTCAAATTTGCTGATGACACAATGGTGATAGGCCTGATCACTAACAACGATGAGACGGCCTACAGAGAGGAGGTGAGTACCCTGACTAAATGGGGTCAGGAAAACTAACCTCTCACTCAACATCGACAAGACTAAGGAGCTATTGGTGGATTTCAGGAGACAGAGCAGAGAACACACACCAATCACCATCGACAAGACACCTATGGAGCGGGTAAACAGCTTTAAGTTTCTTGGCATTCACATCACCGAGGATCTCACATGGTCCGCTCACATAGATGCAGTGCTGAAGAAGTCACATCAGCGCCTCTTCTTCCTGAGATGGCTGAGGAAGTTTGGAATGAGCCTCAGCATCCTTCTACACCTGCACTGTGGAGAGCATTCTGACCGGCTGCATCACCGCTTGGTTTGGAAACAGTACTGCTGGCAACCGCAAAGCTCTTCAAAGGGTAGTGTGAACTGCCCGCCACATTATTGGATGTGAGCTTCCCTCCCTCCAGGACATCTACACCAGGCGGTGTACAAGGAAAGCCCGGAGGATCATCAAGGACTCCAGCCACCCGTCCCAGAGACTGCTCTCTCTGCTGCCCTCAGGAAGACGTCTCCGCAGCATCCGATCCCGCACTAGCCGACTTAGGGATAGCTTTTTCCCTCAGGCTAATCAACAGTAAAAACGAATACACCCTACAGCACACTCCCACTTTACGATATGCCATACACTGCACTTTAACACTGTTCACCTGGACTACACGCACAAACTGCACTAACACAACAACCTATCTGCTACCACTGGATACCATCCAATGCACATCTATGACATAGCGTATCCGGATTATGTATAATCTGCTGCACCTTCGCATATTATTGTGTGGATATATGTGTACAAAATGCCGAATGTGTACATACATTGTATAACGTTTATTGATAACTGTAAGTATGTCTTAATATATGTATATATATATATATATGTGTATTATGAACATTGTCTTCTGTATACGTCTGTAAGTATGTACTGTCTTTATGTAATTGTTTCTGCACTGCTTGGAGCATGCTCTCAAGAATTTAACTCATCAAGGCACATGTGCTGAGGTGATGTGACAATAAAGTGATTTGATTTTAACTGCCTGTTCATAGGCACGGAAAACTGTGGGTTTGGTGTAATGAGAGGGCAGCAACTTGATATCAAAACGTTTGTAGCCAGGAACGCGAACTGGAAGATCCAGTCTGTGAAGCTCCGCGAAGTTAACGATGAATGATACCACACGACAGATGTCATCATGCATGAGCAGGCGCTTGTCTGATTTCTGACAGCCACCGGATGTTTTTACATGGGGGGGGGGGGGGTCAACCCATATTCTTTGTAATGCTTCAGGAGAGCTGTCAACCTGTTTTGGCTTATGCTAAAATAAAAACAAGAGAAGCCCACTGTCACTAAAATGCAGAGCAATGCATTTCGCCATATACATAGCTAGTTCTGAATTAAGAACTGCTTACATTTTAAAGTTACTTACCAATTTAAAAACTTGAATGTCCCTCGACAGACTCTCCTGCCATTAACGTAATTTTCTGTCCTTTGGTGCTGACGCTCTTGCTGCACTTTCTTCTTTGAGCATATTGTCTTCTTGGAATTGTGAAAGTGGCAACTCAGTTTCCCCAACAGGACCAGGTCTTTCTCGTATTCGCAGAGAGAGGCCATAGACAGATGTATATCGTAAACAAAATCTTCATCAAATGACAGAAAACACGGCTCTTCATCGTTGAGTTTACACCCTTTACAGCAAAAGGCACGTATTTTGGTTAACTCGTCATCTCGATCACTGCTAACTGTTCCTACACACACTGCTTCACAACTAAACATGACCCTATTAACTTCCCCAACATCAGTCACAGGCAGTTCAACGTTTTCATCATCATTGTGATCCTCTTCCACAGGGGTGACAAATTCATGCTCCGTTTCTGCATCCAAAGGACCTTTGATATCACTGTCGCTTTCACAGTTTTTATTTTTTTGAGTAAGGCACCATAATACTTGGTAACCAAAATGGTTTAACAAAACTATGTCAGAACTATGGTTTATCTCCAATTAACAACTCATTAACAACAAATTTATATTCAAGTATTTCATGCATAAAGAAATGTATCTATTCAACCTTTTTAGTGTATGAGGATGAGGAATTTATATCTAGGGACTTTAAGCAGTAGCTGTGAATGGAATGGCTGCATTGACCAGAAGTAAGCCATTACACCGCCTTAGCAGAGAACATAAAAAAAATTATTAAGTAACCGTAAAAAGGACAGTGCAACGAGGCATTCTGTCATTTATTTAAATGCATGACGACTAGCATGCAAATGAGCTTCCCTGAGACGGCTTCTGAAAGTTTGTGCAGAAATTATTTGGTTATGCACACCGATTGTTGCAGCAGGTCTCAGACAATCTTGGAGGTGAAGATGCTGGATTTGGAGGTCCTGTGCTAGTGTGGTTACACGTGGTCTGCGGTTGTGTGGCCATTTCTCTGAAACGCCTTTGGAGACGGCTTATGGTAGAGAAATTAACATTTAATTCACGGGCAACAGCTCTGGTGGGCATTCTTGCAGTCAGCATGCCAATTGCACCCTCCTTCAAAACTTGCGACATCTGTGGCATTGTGCTGTGTGATAAAACTGCAAATTTTAGAGTGGCCTTTTATTGTGGCCAGCCTAAGACACACCTGTGCAATAATAATGCTATCTAATCATCCTCTTGGTATGCCACACCTGTGAGGTGGATGGATTATCACGGCAAAGGAGAAGTGCTCACTAACACAGATTTAGACATATTTGTGAACAATATTTGAGAGACATAAGTCTTTTGTGTACATAGAAAATGTATTAGATCTTTAAGTTCAGCTCATGAAAAATGGGGGCAAAAACAAAAGTGTTGCATTTATAATTTTGTTCAGTATACAAATTATGGATTATGAGGAGGATGTTTAGGCAATAATTACATTGTTCTCTTCACATATCTTTAGTCTCAGTGTTACCTGAGGTGCTGTTGCTAACAGGAGACATATCTTTGTACAAACGAGATCAATCGTTAAAATTAGCTTAAGTTTAAAACATAATCAACACAGATTAAATGAAAGACTAATGGTAGAATCGTATACTGATGGAATTAAATGGTATATAACATAAAATGCAACATTTTAACTACATAAACTGTCACGTTGTAACGACTACGGCAAAGCAGCTGTTCTCCCGTAGTAGACGGTTACAGAATGCCACGAAGTAGCAGCTGAAGTCACGAACGCGCAATATGACGTTGGAATGCCGTTACCGTTCCAACAGTGGAGGCTGCTTAAAGTCCCTTAATACAGCTTCGCCGCGATGACGACCTTTCAAATAAGATTTGTTGTGCTAAAACTTGATGACTTTTTTCCTCCTCTCAGAATCCTTGCTGAACATGTGTTGCAAATAGCAATGGCATTGTCCTCCTCTGGCACCGATAAATACTTCCAGACTGGCAAAGACATGTCCACAAATGATGACGCAATGAGCGCGACACAAGCTGAGAGTCACTGCAATTTAAAGCAGCAGTCACTTGCACTCGAAAGTGGATGAATCTCAGTTAAATGAGACTGATTGATTGATTGATTTACCAGCAAGCGTACTTTATCGGATCTAGATATCGGATATCATTTATTTATCAGAGCAATAAAAATTACGTAATTTTCACCCATATCGGTCGATAATTTATATGTCCGATAAATATCGTGCATCCCTAATTTAAACCCCACGGTTAATAATATCATTTTTAAAGTGAGAAAGAAATTATAATCTGTTGTAAAGATTCTGTGAGACAATTGTAGCACCTTGTTTAGGAATTACTGTTGTTGCAAACAACTTTATGACAGCAAATTTTTTGTCTATTTTAGTTCTAATTCATAAAGAAAATATCTGTAACTGCCTTGCATTCATCAGAGGATCATTTGACTGCTTCTAATCCTTGCTTTAGAGCATCATGGTTTTAGGTTTGAAAGATCTAAAAACTTTATTTGTGAAAACAAAAGTTATATCATTGTTTAATCATGCTGCTTATCATCATCTTTTAGAGATACCCTGTGTGATTCTAAGAAGTTTTTTATTTGTAAAAGGCTTGTATGAAACATCATAAAAGTCTAAATGTTTAAATTCTACTGCAGGAAAAATCATACCTTATGTTGTCTTTTTTTTTTTTAAGAACTTCAAAAGTTGCACTTGAACCATTTTGTGCGAAAAATTATGAAGACTTGTTACAGTACTGAGTTCTGATTGGCCAATCGCCGTTATTTAGTTCATGAATTGTCATACGTAGGCTATACAATTTTAACATTTAATTTGCATGATACGATTTACAAAATACAAAAAATTAACAATCCAAAGCTGATGGTAGGGAGGTATGGTGGTTTTACAGAGGGGATGCTTTTTTTCATTTTTTTCGACCGGGGGATGCCACCCCATTATTTCTTCTGTGGAACACAAACTACAATATTCTGGTAACTACAGATTTCCTTCTTGTGTGAAAAAAAAGCGCACATACACTATTCTCTAGTCTACTCTCATACTCTAGTTACGGATTCCATTATGGAGTATCACAAGCACACATGGCATGTTATTCAGTCTTAGTGGACAGATACGTGATGCACAATTTTGTGCAAGAATAGCCTGAGACATACATGAACAAAGCAGGAGAGACACAGAGCTTTGAAGAGCGGATAGGGAATACATTAACCACTCAAAATTTGGACTGAAAGAAAAAGAGCTTTGGAGTTTGGGGAAAAAAGAAACAGAGTTGGATGAAAATGTGAAGGAATGTGTCAGGGGTTGATAAAATTGGTCTTATCAGGGGTGCATTTCTCATCTGAGAGAGGCCAGGGAAACATTAAGAAGATGAAACAAGAATATTTGCAGCTTACAGCCAGCTAGTTTCTTTTATTATTGTAGCTAGTGCTGGCTTACAGTTTATAGTTAAAGGTGTTTGCAAGCATCAGTATAACTATTCCCCATTTTAGGATTATGGATAGTTACAACCTCCCAACCCCTCATGATAAATTTTCATCTATAACTCGTCATGCAATGTTTGTGCTACATGAGTCCTAATTCAAATCTTGTGGCTTGTTGGGGGATATTATTACAATCAAACATCTTTCACCTTGGTGAACAATAAAACTGATGAAAAAATAACCATAGACTCACAGTATCTCATAGAAGGGAGTACACACCTCACATTTTTGTAAATATTTTATTATACCTTTTCATGAGACAACACTGAAGAAATTACACTTTGCTACAACGTAATGTACAGTGTACAGTGTACAGTTTGTATAACAGTGTAAATTTGCTGTCCCCTCAAAATGACTCAACAAACAGCCATTAATGTATTAACTGATGGTCACAAAAGTGAGTACACCTCTAAGTGAAAATGTCCAAATTGGGCCCAAAGTATCAATATTTTGTGTGGCCACCATTATTTTTCAGCAGTGCCTTAACCCTCTTGGGCATGGAGTTCACCAGGGCTTCACAAGTTGCCACTGGAGTACTCTTCAACTCCTCCATGATGACATCACAAAGCTGGTGGATGTTAGAGACCTTGCGCTGCTCCACCTTCCGTTTGAGGATGCCCCACAGGTTACCTTTACCCTCAGCTTCTTTAGCAAGGCATTGATCGTCTTGGAGGTGTGTTTAGGGGTTTTATCATGTTGGAATACTGCCCTGCCTCATGTTTAGCTTCAGTATGTCAAAGTACATGTTGGCATTCATGGTTCCCTCAGTGAACTGTAGCTCCCCAGTGCCGGCAGCACTCATGCAGCCCCAGACCATTACACTCCCACCACCCTGCTTGACTGTAGGCAAGACACACTTGTCTTTGTACTCTTCACCTGGTTACCACCACACACGCTTGACACCATCTGAACCAAATAAGTTTATATTGGTCTCATCAGACCACAGGACATGGTTCCAGTAATCAATTTCCTTAGTCTGCTGGTCTTCAGCAAACTGTTTTTGGGCTTTATTGTGCATCTTTAGAAGAGGCTTCCTTCTGGGAAGACAGCCATGCAGACCAATTTGATGCAGTGAGTGTGTGGCGTATGGTCTGAGCACTGACAGGCTAACCCCCCACCTCTTCAACCTCTGCAGTAATGCTGGCAGCACTCACATGTCTATTTCCCAAACACAACCTCTGGATATGACGCTGAGCACGTGCACTCAACTTCTTTGGTCAACCATGCCGTGGCCTGTTCTGAGTGGAACCTGTCCTGTTAAACCGCTGTATGGTCGTGGCCACCTTGCTGCAGCTCAATTTCAGGGTCTTGGACAATCTTCTTATAGCCTACACCATCTTTATGTAGAGCAACAATTGTTTTTCTCAGATCCTCAGAGAGTTATTTGCCATGAGGTGCCATGTTGAACTTCAAGTGACCAGTATGAGAGAGTGAGAGCCATAACACAAAATGTAACACACCTGCTCCCCATTCACACCAGAGACCTTGCAAAACTAACGAGTCACATGACACCGGGGAGAGAAAATTGCTAATTGGGCCCAATTTGGACATTTTCACTTAGGGGTGTACTCATTTTTGTGGCCAGTGATTTAGACATTAATGGATGTGTGTTGAGTTATTTTGAGGGGACAGCAAATTTACACTTTTATACAAGCTGTACACTTATTATTTTACATTGTAGCAGAGCGTCATTTCTTCAGTGTTGTCACATGAAAAGATATAATAAAATATTTACAAAAATGTAAGGGGTGTACTCTCTTCTGTGAAATACTGTACAAGGAGGGTCCCAAGCCATATAAATAGACCAGCATCCATTTTGCAACCAACCACAACACTCTAGAAATGATATAGCAACCACACAACTATGGTCGCAAGTACACTTCTGACCAACTTACTGTAGCTCAGCAAATAAATATTTCCTTAAATCTTTCTGTAGTTCCAACAAATGCATGCAAACATATGTATTTAGAAGCATAACAACACTTATTGTTAGTACAACTTAAAGACTTAAAGATCATGCTCTCGAGTACAAGCATGCAGCAGATTCTAGATCTTTCATTCCATTTGCTGCGTGAAAGTTTGTGAACCTGTTTGTGAAGAATTTTCAATATCTCTGCATATAAATAACACAAAACATCATCAGATTTTCATATAAGTCCTGAAAGTAGACAAAGAGAACCAAATCAAACAAGTGATTGAAAAATATATTATTTATTGAGAAAAATTATCCAGGGTTACATATCTGTGCGTTGCAAAAGTGTCAGTGTCTCGTGTAAGTGTGACCCACTTTTGCTGCAGTAACCGAAGGTAAAGTTTTGTTTAAATGCTGATCAGTCCTGCACAATAACACGTAGGAGTTTTAGCCCATTCATGATGCCTGCTTCAGCCATATCACCCTGCAGCCCTAGACTGGCTGCCCACTGAAGCTAAGCAGGGCTGAACCTGGTCATTACCTGGATGGGAGACCTCCTGAGAAAACTACGTTGCTGCTGGAATAGGTGTTAGTGAAGCCAGCAGGTGGTGCGCTTACCCTGTGGTCTGTGTGGGTCCTAATACCCCAGTATAGTGACGGGGACACTATACTGTCAACAAGCACCGTCTTTCGGATGAGACATTAAACCGAGGTCCTGACTCTCTGTGGTCATCAAAAATTCCATGGCATTTCTCGTAAAGAGTAGGGTGTAACCCCGGTGTCCTGGCCAAATTCCCACCACTGGCCCATGTCAATCATCCTAAATAACCCTCATCCACTTGATTGGCTCTATGACTCTATCTCCTCTCCACCTGTTGCTGGTGTGTGGTGAGCGCACTGGCGCCATTGTCTTGTGGCAGCCGTTGCACATTCTAAGTGGATGCTGCACACTGGTGATTGTTGAGGAGAGACCCCCCCACATGATTGTAAAGCGCTTTGGGTGTACAACAATACACAATAAAGCACAATATAAATGCATCATTCACTCACAACTGCAAGCATTAGCGGCACATAAGCAGCGCATATTTTTTTTGGCTTGCAGGTTAACAAATGTGTACATTCACACCGGGAGCAGGAGCAGAGCATTAGTGTCAAGCAGGAGCATTGCGTGAGCAGCAGTGCTGCGATCGTTTCGGCGCCGATTTTTGCTGCATCACTTACACTGAAATAAAGTCACAGTGCATTGTTCTTGATCAAAACTGACAATCTAGAAAACACCTAGTAACCACCTAGCAATTGCCTTGCAACTATCCATAATTGCCCTGTGAAACCTCAGTGAAACCACCCCGAAACCACAAACGTATAGGCACCATAAACTTGCCAGGAAATACCCATAATCACCTTATTAAATGACCAGAAATGCCCCATTAACCACCCAGAACAAACAAGCAATGCCTTAGTAGCAATCTAGATATATGAAAATCCTTAGTAATCATTCTTAATACTCTAGCATTGTGGCAGCAAGCTTAGCATGCATGAAGAGCACTCACATATTGCCCAATAAATGTGAAAATCTGATTCCACAAAGGTTTCCCATATTAAAAATCAAATCAAATCAAATCACTTTTATTGTCACATCACCACAGCACAAGTGCCTTGGTGAGTGAAATTCTTATGAGCGTGCTCCAGACAGTGCAGAAAAACAACAGACAATTTACCTATGGACAGACAGTGCAAAAAAAACAACAGACAATTTACATATGGACAGACAGTGCAAAAAAAACAACAGACAATTTACATATGGACAGACAGTGCAAAAAAAACTGCACTGGAGCATTTACAGTGCTCCAGACAGTGCAAAAAAACACAGCAACAGCAATTTACATATGGACAGACAGTGCAAAAAAACAACAGCAATTTACATATGGACAGTACATATTTACAGACTGTACAGAAGACAATGTGCAAAATACACATACATATACTCAGTACACATAGTGTACTATAAAGACATAATTATCAACGACACATTATACACCGTATGGGCACATCTGCATTATGTACAGTATCTATACATAATGTAGTCTATGCATAGTAATAATGTGAGGTGCAACAGATTATAAATTAATAGCAGATTGGTTGGTTGAGCAGCAGATAGATGTGCAAAGGTGCAACAGATTATGCATATGCAGTGTCGTGGATGTGCATTGTATGGTGTCCAGTGATAGCAGATAGGTTGTGTTAGTGCAGTGTGTGCGTGTAGTCCAGTTGAACGGTGTTAAAGTGCAGTGCATGGCATGTTGTGTGAGTGGGAGTGTGATGTAGGTGAGTTATTTGTGACTGTTCATTAGCCTGATAGCCTGAGGGAAAAAGCTGTCCCTCAGTCGGCTAGTGCGGGATCGGATGCTGCGGAAACGTCGCCCTGAGGGCAACAGAGAGAGCAGTCTGTGGGACGGGTGGCTGGAGTCTTTGATAATCCTCCGGGCTTTCCTTGTACACCGCCTGGTGTAGATATCCTGGAGGGAGGGAAGCTCACCTCCAACAATGTGGCGGGCAGTTCGCACGACCCTTTGCAGAGCCCTGCGGTTGCCAGCGGTGCTGTTTCCAAACCAGGCAGTGATACAGCCGGTCAGGATGCTCTCCACAGTGCAGGTGTAGAAGGACCTGAGGATTCTGGGGCTCGTTCCAAACTTCCTCAGCCGTCTCAGGAAGAAGAGACGCTGATGTGCCTTCTTCAGCACTGCATCTGTGTGAGCAGACCATGTGAGATCCTCAGTGATGTGAACGCCGAGGAACTTAAAGCTGGTCACCCGCTCCACAGGTGTCTTGTCGATGGTGATGGGTGTGTGTTCTCTGCTCTGTCTCCTGTAATCCACCACCAGATCCTTGGTCTTGTCGATGTTGAGTGAGAGGTGGTTCTCCTGACACCATTTAGTCAGGGTACTCACCTCCTCTCTGTAGGCCGTCTCATCGTTGTCGGTGATCAGGCCTATCACCGTTGTGTCATCAGCAAATTTGACGAAGACATTGGAGCTGTGTGTAGCTGTACAGTCGTGTGTGTACAGGGAGTACAGGAGTGGGCTGAGGACGCAACCCTGCGGTGCACCAGTGTTGAGGATCAGGGGGGATGATGTGTTGTTGCCCATTCTGACCACCTGACTTCTGCCTGTCAGGAAGTCCAGGATCCAGCTGCACAGAGATCTGTTCAGTCCTAGAGTCTGGAGCTTCGCAACCAGTGTGGCAGGCACTATAGTGTTAAATGCCGAACTGTAGTCCACGAACAGCATCCTCACATAGGTGTTCTTATTTTCCAGGTGGGAGAGAGCAGTGTGCAGGGTGAAGGCAATAGCATCGTCTGTGGAACGGTTACTGCGGTATGCAAATTGTATTGGGTCCAGTGAAGCAGGCAGCACAGAGCAGATGTAGTCTCTGACCAGCTTCTCAAAACACTTGCTGAAGATGGGGGTCAGAGCAACGGGCCTCCAGTCATTCAAGCATGTGATTTTGTTTTTCTTTGGTATGGGCACAATGGTGGATTTTTTGAAGCATGAGGGAACCACAGACAGAGAGAGGGACAGATTGAAAATATCTGTAAAAACCCCAGCTAGCTGGAAAGCGCATGCTTTGAGCACACGGCCTGGTATCCCATCTGGGCCTACGGCTTTACGGATGTTCACCCGTTTGAAGGATCGGGTTACATCCGCGACAGAAAGGGTGAGTGGACTGACCTCTTCTGCGGCAGCCGCGGCAGCACTCTCTGTGTGTGCGGTGTTATCAGCCTCGAACCGAGCATAAAAGGTGTTGAGCTCGTCCGGTAGAGAGGCGGCAATGTTCACAGTAGCCGGTTTATTCCCTTTAAAGCCTGTGATGTTGTTGATGCCCTGCCACATGCTTCTTGGGTTATTGTTGTTGAAGTGTTCTTCAACTTTGTTTTTATAAGTTCGTTTGGCTGCTTTGATGGATCTCCTGAGATCGTAACTGGCTTGTTTCCGATCGTCAGAGTTTCCGGATTTAAAGGCAGATGTCCGCGCTGACAAGGCTGATCGAACATCGCTGTTAATCCACGGTTTTTGGTTGGGGTAGATCCGGATTGTTTTGGTCGGAACTACATCGTCTATACACTTCCTGATGAAACACGTGACCGTATCTGAATACGCCTCTATGTCGTCTCCAGACGCTGCCCGGAACATGTCCCAGTCCACGTGATCAAAACAGTCCTGTAGTATAGCGTCCGATTGGTCAGACCAACAATGAACTGTCCTGAGAGCGGGTGCTTCACGTTTCAGTTTCTGCCTATAAGCAGGCAGGAGCAGAACGGAAGAGTGATCCGATTTGCCGAAAGGTGGGCGGGGGAGGGACTTGTATGCGTCCCGGAAGGGGGAGTAACAGTGGTCGAGTGTGCGATCTCCACGCGTGTTGATGGTGACGTGTTGAAAGTATTTTGGAGCTATTGTTCTGAAGTTGGCTTTATTAAAGTCCCCCGTGATAACAAAAGCTGCATCTGGGTGCGCGGTTTCCTGCTCACTTATATTCCTGAACAGTTCCTTGAGTGCCTGGTCTGTGTTGGCTTGGGGGGGGGGGGATATAAACAGCCGTGATTATGATCGCTGTAAATTCCCTCGGTAGCCAGAACGGTCGACACAGAAGCATATGAAATTCCAGATCAGGGGAGCAGAAGGATTTAATAGAGTGTATGTTCCTTTCATCACACCACGAGTTGTTAATATAGAAACACACACCTCCACCTCTGCTTTTCCCTGTGAGCTCCTTTGTTCTATCCGAGCGGTGCACGGAGAAGCCCGTGAGCTCGATGGCTGAGTCTGGAACAATAGCAGACATCCAGGTTTCTGTGAGGCAAATAACACAGCAGTCCCTTGTTTCTCGTTGGTATGAGATGCGCGCCCGCAGTTCACAGAGTTTGTTATCCAGTGACTGAACGTTGGCCAGTAAAATGGTTGGAAGAGGAGGTCGGAAAGCACGGCGTCTCAATCTGATGAGAACGCCAGCTCTTTTTCCTCGTTTTCGGCGGCAGCGTTTCCTCGATTTCGCAACCCACACAAAAGGCTCTGATGCGGTATCTGTGAACACTCCACCGGCATTCACCTTGAAAGTAAAAGGGAACACACATACTGATCAAGAAATCGTATAGCCTGAAAGTACTGTAAGCCGCTTTGGATAAAAGTGTCTGCTAAATGCATACATTTAATGTAAATGTAAAAGCATTGAGGACATTTTCACATATTAGAAGAACACAGAGACATGAATGAACATCCTGTTCCCGGGCATATTGTTGAATTTCAAAGGGTTATTCTGTCCTGAGAAGAAACCATCATTTGTGGTGTTGAATGCTTGTGTTGCAGTGTTCCACTCCTGAAATAAAACTATCTCTGGGCTTCATTCTCTTGTCTCGCTATAGGCAGTGTAACAGCACAATCTAAATAGAAGCTGTCTATAGCTGGATTGATTGCTGTGTGCATGATTGTGCAGTCCTTCTAAGCTTTTCCTTCCAGAAGCTGTTTTGCACACAAAAGGCTACAAACTATCGTCTGGCTTTCTCTACATCCACATCTTTCCCCAGTCATGTGAGATTGGAACATCTGTGCGCACAGTAAGAGGCCAGATAAACATTCCCGTCAGCCCTCTCGCCCCCCTCACCCATGTTGGGTAAGATTTTGTTGATGCAGTGTCAGAGCTCCCCATGGTACTTCCACACTGGCACGTTTCGAGTCCTGTGCTTGGGCAAAATATCAGTGACATTCTGCATTCATGCAGCTTTTGTTTTGTGGGTCCAACACAGGAGGACAAACATGTTCATGTGCAACCTCTTTTTTGTTAACACATGTTTATTTGCATGAATTTGAATCAATTTACAGTAATACAAATTTAACATGAGATGTGATTGCTTTATTTTAGCCCTGGGGCTCAATTTATTGGAGGTCTGACGCAACAGGAAGACTTTATTTCCTGTAAGCTATATGTTCCGGATAACCAACAGAACCTGCCAGCAAATATATACAATACATTTGTGTGAACACATTCATACACTCAAACATTCCCGTTGGATTTATAATGGCAGTGTTTGACTTAATACTCCCTAAATTCTAAACTAAAATAATAAATAAATATTGAACTCGTAAATTCATAATAGCAGAATTTAATGGCAGACACGTTTTCCCTCAGTTGTAACATACTAATTGCACGGACAATCCACTGAAAGCAAACTGGTTGTTTTTCTCAGGGGTTTAATGGTGGGAAACCAAGTGTGTCGGTGTGATTGAGGACAGTCGCGGTGGGTGCAAAGTCAGTCTGTTTTAAATTTAAAATGAACATAATATATTCTAACAAGGAAATTAAAGTGTCCGTAAAGATGTAGTTACTGCAAAGGGGTGTGACGTCCTTGCTTGGATATTGTGAAGGAGGGGATCGCTGGAAGTTTTTCTTTTGTCTTTTGAATAACATAAATCATAAGACCAGAAATCCTTGATTTAGCATGCAGTCCATTAACCAGTCCAGTTCATTTTCAATCATGGTCCACCACACATCTCTCTTAACTGACACACTCAGTTCAGTTGATGGAGGTCTATTTTAAATCAGGTGCATTAAATAAGGAAGAGTGACAAAATATGCAGTGCTGTCTAGGACCAAAAGAAGAAGAAGAAAAACGATTTAAACTAAATTAGTTTACTTAACCATACTGCTCCTCAGGCACAAATCTAAAGCTGCAAGTCGTCTTTAACTCTGTTATTTCTGCAGGACTTTGACAGAAGATGTATACAGTATACACAGAGTTTCTAAACCAAAAGGCTGTAATAGACAGGTTTGAGCAGAGGTGGAAAGTAACGAATTACATTTACTCGCGTTACTGTAATTGAGTAGCTTTTTTGTGTACTTGTACTTTAAGTAATTTTTTTAATCTGTAATTTTACTTTTCCTTAAGTATATTTTGTGTGAAGTATTGTACTTCGCTACATTTTAAAACACATTCGTTACTGAGTAAAAAAATTCGCTCCGTGGAAACAACTGCAGCAAATAATGGGCAGAAGAAGAAACTGGCGCTAAAATCACAAGAAAGATGCAGACGAACATGACAGGCGTTAATGGCGCAGACCCAGCTGAAAACCAAACCCCGTCATATTCTGCTGAAGTTGAACTCGAAGGAAATGAAGTGAACCCCTGGCTATATTCATGCTCTATTATGCAGTGTTAGCTGTGTTTGCCTCGGGAGACCGAACTAGCAGCTTATAACATCTCGACATCAACCCTTCGCAAGCATGTGGAGATAAGGTAAATACTTACGTTACATTATTGCATTGGTGGTAAAAACGAAGCTTTGACGGTTTAGCAAAAGGTTTTGCACAAATGAGCCAAAAAGACAGTGGTGTAGGGTGTGAAATATCATCTGAGATAATATAGTAATTGTTGTTTTAACGATGTGCGATTTGACATTATCAGTATTTTGCCAAAAACCAAACAAATCACTCTAAACAGTGTGCCATGAAATCCAGTAACGTTAGATTAGACTAATCCGCGTGCATTTGGAGTGCTTTCTTTCACTGCGTGATTCAGTCTGTTAAAATGCGTTTAGAATGATCACAAAATTGAAGATATAGAAGCAGAAAATGTATATATTTATATAATTTAATATAGTAAGTCAATATCACATGAAGAATGCCGTTTTTCTCAAAAAAATCATCATGATTACATGTAGTTTTTCTTTTTACAACAGTTCAAAAAACAAGAAGTTAATTAAGAGACTTGCGTTTTAGACACCATATTGCCTGTTTTTGCTCTATTTCGACAACAAAAATAATTCCAAACACAGCCACCATACACAGTTTTGCGTCTCTGATTCTGAGCAATGACGGTGTTTCATTCCTTGAATTAACCGTTTAAATGATTCTGTTCAATCGCAATGACTCACTTATCAGTGACTTGCTGACACCTACTGGTGGTTCTAATTTAACATTTAAAGTATCTTTTTATTTTTGTATTTCAAATGACTATTTAACATTTGTGACCCTGGCCTGGAGCACAAAACCAGTCTTAAGTCGCTGGAGTATATTTGTAGCAATAGCCAACAATACATTGTATGGGTCAAAATTATACATTTTTCTTTTATGCCAAAAAATCATTAGCATATTAAGTAAAGATCATGTTCCATTAATATATTTTGTAAATTTCCTACTGTAAATATATCAAAACTAAGAGCTTAATTTGAACAACTTTAAAGGAGATTTTCTCAATATTTGGATTTTTTGCACCCTCAGATTCCAGATTTTCAAATATTGTCCGATCATAACAAACCATACATCAATGGAAATATTATTTATTCAGCTTTCAGATGATGTATAAATCGCAATTTAGGAAAATGGACCCTTATGGTTTTGTGGTTCAGGGTCACATTTTATGTCTTATTTATCAAAACATTATTTCTGCATTTGTAACTGCAGGCTAAATGCATTCATGTCAGTGTAAATACATCTATGCCACTTCAGATGAAGCTTCTGCGTTTCCTCTGCATTGCAAAGATTAATTTTGTTGATACTGATTTAATTTCCCTGGTAACAGCCTAAATGTGTTATTATTCCAAATAACTGATTCCTTTAATTAAAAACACCTAGTTTGAGATTTATAGGTCCATATCCCAGGTGTGTCAAACTCTGGAGGGTGTTACTGGAGGGCCACAGCCCTAAAGAGTTTAGTTCCAACCCTGCTCCAACACACACACCATGTAGTTTTCAAATAAGCCTAAATGATTAGTTTAGCTGTATCAGATGAGTTTAATTAGGGTAATATCTACACTGTGTAGGGCTGTGGCCCTCCAGGTACTGAGTTTGACACTTTTGGTCTATCCCATTTTTCCTCCCTCCCATTGTTAAAATTTGAGTAACTTAATTATGGCTTTATATTTGATTTAAATGCACATGTGGACATAAATGTCACCACAAGCCAGAAATTTCTAAATTATTAAGAATTATTTCACACAAATGTCCCTAAGGGGTTGATAAAGTGCTTTGTAGAGCCATTTAAACTCTGACTCACATAATTCAGGATGTTTGTATCAGCATATTGCCAAAAGAGCTCTTACATAACTCAAGCCAGCAAGCTTAAACATGCAAATTGCTGAAACGTGGAAGATAATGCTGTCTAAAGGTCATTGGGCCTCCAGAGACATAAAAGTTTACACAAATTCACTGCCCTTCCCTTTAAAATTGTAAATTGAAAATAAATAGTTTGAACTTGTCAGATTGGCTCAACCACATTAATCTTCATAAAGCAATTTTACACTGTAAAACAAAATTCCATACAATTATCGGCAGTTGCTGGTATTCTACCGTAAAAAAATATGGTAACAACATTTTAGGTTTTACGGATTTAACTTAAATGTACAGTTAAATACCATCTGTTTTGTACCTTTATCAGTGTATTATAATCACCAACTATAGGTGGTGATGAGAAAGTAAAATGATGAATCAAAGTTCATCACAAGCTGCTTTTAAATAATAATTAAATAGAAAGTGCGGAGTGTCATTCACACAAGCACTAAACACCATCATGATGAGACTCATTAAACTAAAATATGAAATAAACATTAATTTAACAACATTAGATGTAACATGCAACCCAAATAAACATAACTGATAAGAAAAAACAAAGAAGAAACTGTTATTTCAAAGAAAAAAAATGCTAAATGCAACCCAGGGAATTATGGGAACGTCAGTTACGTTTTTTTCCCCTTTTACAGGAACTTAACTTAACGTTAACCATTTAACGGGTTTTTACTGTAGCATTTTCACAGGTTTTTTACAGTTAAAGTCATGGTCATTTTGTACAGTGTATGAAGGTGGAAGATAATATTTCCCCCCATTTGTCATATTTTCCATGTTCATGCAGGAGCCCTCTACGATATATTAGTTATGAATAGTTGACTTCTGAAATTAGGTAAAGTCTCGTCTGTGGGCTTTTTTAATCCAATGCAATTTCATATTCCATTTGATGTTTGCAACATGTTTACAATAATGCTTTCAGTGTGTTCAGCCCGATGTACACTCTGGATATTTACTCTTTCATTAAATCAAACAAACAAATAAAAAGCAGTATATTTGATCCTTTACACAAAATGTTCATGGCCCCCAGAATATTCTGTTGTATGAATATCTGAATATACTATAATATAAAAATGTATAATGTAAGGACAGAGCCTCTACTTAAAAGAAATTCAAGCTTCATGCATTCTTTCTTTATTTTTGTCAACACTTGAGGGTAAGTGGGTAAGTTTTATGGAAAAAAAATCTACATTTTGAACAAAAAGCTGAGAAAATCACATTTTTGTCAAAGATGTCACCTGGATCAGATTTAGAATTATAATCAAAGCATGACCAGAGTCGATCACTTCCATCAAGCTTGCACAGTCCTTGACCACTTCCTGGATTGATATTTAATTTGCTAACTTTTGAACAGTTTTGATTTACATCCTGTTTAATGCTAAAATGTTGCTTTGTTTCACATATGCAGTGGCTTAAAATCACAATGGCATGTTTCTGCTTTTTCTTTGCAGTGTTTGATCTAGACATTTAGTACTCTTTCACAAAAGGCACAATCGTGACTCCTACTATATGATAGTGAAAACATGCAAAGCTGGAAAATTCTGTCAATGGTGGGGAAAGAGTAAAGGTCTTTTCACACTGAGTGTAATGTGAAAAATTGAGGCAATTCGCCGACAAAAACGGCGTGCGTGAAATGATTGGTCACCTTCTGATAATTCATTCCTGCACGCTAGACTGTGGCACCGACCAACAATGCATTTTTTCCTCTGATATGTATCTTATACAGATTTAACATCATCCACTGCTCAACAGCATAAAATTAAGATAAAGTTTGGTTCTACACCAGAAACACAAGCTATCATGCTTACAAGAATGCATCTTAAAATATAACTAGATAAAAAAGTTTGTCGAGACAAACTTTAAGTTGGCTTGTGAAAGCCGGACCAGAAAGTTTTAAAAAGTTTGTAAAGTTTAAAGAAGTTTGGAAAGTTTAAAAAAGTTTTAAAAGTTTTAAAAGTTTAAGTTTTAAAAGTTTTATAAGTTTAAGTTTTAAAAGTTTAAGTTTTAATAGTTTTAAAAGTTTAAGTTTTATTAGTTTTAAAAGTTTTATAAGTTTAAGTTTTAAAAGTTTTAAAAGTTTAAGTTTAAAAAGTTTAAGTTTTAATAGTTTAAAAAGTTTAAGTTTAAAAAGTTTAAGTTTAAAAAGTTGTAAAAGTTTAAGTTTTAATAGTTTTAAAAGTTTAAGTTTTAAAAGTAGCGAATAAGTTAGATTAGCATGTTGCTACCATGCTAGCATGATTAGCATGATTTTAGCATGATTAGCATGTTGCTAGCATGATTTTAGCATGCTTAGCATCTTGCTAGCGTGATTAGCATGTTGTTACCATGTTGCTAGCATGATTAGCATGTTGCTAACATGTTGCTAGCGTGATTATCATGTTGCTAGCATGTTGCTAGCGTGATTAGCATGTTGCTAGCATGTTTACTAACATGATTAGCATGTTGCTAGCATGTTGCTTGCATGATTTTAAGATTATTAGCATGTTGCTAGCATGTCGCTAGCATGATTAGCATGTTGCTAGCATGTCGCTAAAATGTCACTAGCATGATTAGCATGTTGCTAGTATGATTTTAGCATGATTAGCATGTTGCTAGCATGTTGCTAGCGTTTTGCTAGCGTGATTAGCATGTTGCTAGCATGTTGCTAGCATGATTTTAGCACGATTAGCATGTTGCTAGCATGTCGTTAGCATGATTAGCATGTCGCTAGCATGATTAACATGTTGCTAGCATTGTTGCTAGCATGATTTTAGCAGGATTAGCATGTTGCTAGCATGTTTTGCTAGCGTGATTAGCATGTTGCTAGCATGTTGCTAGCGTGATTAGCATTTTGCTAGCATCTTGCTAGCATGATTAGCATGTTGCTAGCATGATTTTAGCATGATTAGCATCTTGCTAGCGTGATTAGCATGTTGTTAGTATGTTGCTAGCATGATTAGCATGTTGCTAGCATGTTGCTAGCGTGATTATCATGTTGCTAGCATGTTGCTAGCGTGATTAGAATGTTGCTAGCATGTTGCTAGCATGATTAGCATGTTTGCTAGCATGTTGCTTGCATGATTTTAGCATGATTAGCATGTTGCTAGCATGTCGCTAACATGATTAGCATGTTTCTAGCATGTCGCTAGCATGATTAGCATGTTGCTAAAATTTCGCTAGCATGATTAGCATGTTGCTAGTATGATTTTAGCATGATTAGCATGTTGCTAGCATGTTGCTAGCGTGATTAGCATGTTGTTAGCATTTTGCTAGCATGATTTTAGCACGATTAGCATGTTGCTAGCATGTCGTTAGCATGATTAGCATGTTGTTAGCATGTCGCTAGCATGTTGCTAGCATGATTTTAACAGGATTAGCATGTTGCTAGCATGTTGCTAGCGTGATTAGCATGTTGCTAAGATAGATAGATAGATAGATAGATAGATAGATAGATAGATAGATAGATAGATAGATAGATAGATAGATAGATAGATAGATAGATAGATAGATAGATAGAGTCAGTCAATAGATCATTTCCTATGTAAATTACCATTGTAGTATAAACGTTTGTGCTCAGATGCTGTTTCATGGGCCGTCCCCTCACCATGTAAGTCTATGGGACAATTTTGGGGGGCTCTTGCGCCCCAGGGGTAAAACTTATACCCCACTGCGGGGTATGTTCTCGCTCAGCTTGATAGCCTCTTCAAATGTTGTGATTCACAAGTTTCTACGAAATTCTCGCTCTGCGCTACAACCCGTCGAAGTTTGCTGCCATGCATTGTCGATGCGTTTTTTTGCGCGATTTTTCGCTAATTGTACGATTAACATAAACCGGATCGCTTAGAAAAGATATAGCACACCCGGCGAGATCAGTCTGAAGATTTGGGCTGAGTTTGGAGTCTGTAGAGTTAAAGCTCTAGGAGGAGTAGCAGTCAGAAATTTAGTCTCAGAAGAATAATAATAAGTTTAAATAGGATTTCAGTAAGTTGGCTTTCACAAGCCAACTTAATTAAAGTTACAATTAACCTCAAGCTACACTTGAAAATGTGTGATTATTACGTTTTTTTAATTGTTGTTTTTTCTTGAAACCCACTTTAATCCATTATCGAGTTAATGTCTTCTGATTGTCATCTATAATTGATTTTGATTCTCTAAAACATGCAGACATGCACTCTTTTATAATGGATGAACACTACACCTGCTTCTCATAAACATCCCTTTTCTTATAAAAAACATGAGCACATACAGAAACATGTATAGAAAATATATCATCATGATCTATTTTCTTTCCTATTTCAAGTGTAGAAACATCTTCTCACATTTTTTTCATACTGAAGCGTAGGAGATTGACAGATCTAGAGTGAACATGCTATGGCTCATTATACTCGCACACGTGGAAGAAAATGGATCACATTATTCAGTTGAGAAATTCTATTCTGCATAAAGAACATGTGAGAATTAATCAGTTCTCAGATACCAATGACTCTTTTTGCACCACAAATGATCGCACCTGGTGTGAATAGCCTCATAGGGATGTTTTGATTCAAAAGCGTTGTTGTGCCAAATTTTTGCATTCAGTGTGAAAAGGCCTTTAAGTGTACATACAATCTGCGTGACATAAATTTGTATCATTAACATTGTACTTGTACTAGATCAAAAGTGTATCAGAGATTTCCTTTAGATCATGGCACAACTCAGCAAGCTTAAAAGAGACAGAGATGCCAACACAGGAAGAACATGCAAACTCAAACAGCCAGGACTCAAACCAGTGACCTTGTTGTGAGGTGACAATGTTTCCCACTGAGCCTCCATGCTGCCCCAGAAATGAACTCTTCCAACACTATGTAATCTTGTATTTTGTTTTCTCATCCATATTTTTGAAGATACTCTGCTTACCTTTCCTCCTTGGAGAAAATGACTCAGCTCTATATGTAATGGTGTGAATGTGTTGCATTTCATCAAAATTAATTTCATTTATAAGTAGTAACAAATGGGAAGAACAAATCAAGAAGTTCAGATTGGAGTACCCCACATGTCATTAAGGAAGGGTTGAAGAGTGTATATATAATTCATACAAGATGGGAATTGTGAGTGTTTTACATGGCATTCAATCATCTGTGTTTGTAAAAGAAAACAAACTGCAATTGCACAATTGCTCCATACTGTATTTGTTCAAACAGAAAGATGTTATGTCATAGAGCTTTGCTAATTGGTACACCCCCTCTCTGATCAGTGGTATGTTCCCAGGGTGCCGTACACTTCAGTCCGCGGGAGGCACTCTGAGGAGAGGTATGTGTTTTAGTTACTGGACGACTTAATCGTTTTTAGAGTTTATTAAGTAGAAATTAAGATGAGGTTCGAATAAAACATGGTGGTGTTTGTATTGTTGAATGTGTTATGTGTTAAACAAGGGATTACTAATGTTGAAAACACTGTATAAAGGGTATTTCTTTAAATGAGTGTTTGACGAATTTTTGGGATTAGTATATCTGTATCAAGTATAAATTTACATTGTGTTCATCTAATGTATGAAGAGGTTTGTTAATATTGTTCGTTTTATAGTTTTAATGTACTTGAGTATGACAAGAGATTAACTTGTTGCTCCACTGAGTGGAGTCCGCGCCAATAAGGGGCGGTGCATTCTGGGTAATGTAGTTCATGACCTACTGGACATTACTTGGGATAAGAAAAGGGTAAAACAACTTGTGAATTGTGATTTTTGTGGTTTTGGTTGTTGCCTGCATTTTAGAGTGATGGGACAATGTACTAACTCAAAGATGTATTTGCAGATTGTAAACAGAACAGAGACGATTGTTGTAACACTCCCATTCTGTGCTTGCAGGTATGCATTATTGTATTTTGTTACATTTTCAAAGTTCACAATTTTCTTGTTAGTTCTATATAAAACATGTCTATGGTGTTATGCACTTTATTGAATGGAACAATTTAAGATATAGAAAAAAAATACATTCTGTAACTTCAGTCCGCGGGAGGCACTCTGAGGAGAGATTGTAAACAGAACAGAGACGATTGTTGTAACACTGTCCCATTCTGTGCTTGCAGTAAACACCTTAAAAGACTCTATTGGTGTTCGTCTTTCTTGGCGGGTTTGGTCATGTGGTGCATAAGAAAACCGCTACATATATGCTGAAAAGACATCCAGTGAGTCATATTTTAAGTCTCCCCGGTCACGTCAGTTCTGTTTGGTGTGCCAAGAACACAGATTTTGGGCGATGCAATCAAAAGCAGATGGTGGCAGCATTGGATATTTCAGTCCAAACTAAAATTATCAGAAACAACAGAAGGGTATATATTAGGGATGGATCACGATTTTCGAATATTCGATTAGTCAATTTAATTATAGAATATCGATTAGGTTGTGCGACTATTTTCTAGAGGTGCACTCACACTCTGTGTTTTGAACCGTGCCCGAGCGCGTCTGAGCTCCAAAGCCCTGTTCGTTTGACTAATGTGAACGCTCCGTGCCACGCTCAGGCATGATGCGGTGGTGACGGGCTACAGGGTGGCGCCACCAATAATGCACCTAAAAGCTGTCAAAGACAACAGAAGAAGAACACATTTTCTCCCGCGCACACTTGCGTGTCATAGCGATTTACGAAAACTTTGGACAATGTCAAACAAGGGTTATGTCTGGAGCTCCTTTGATAAAATTAATGAAAATGAAGTGCAGTGCAAACTCTCCCGTACGAGGCTTGCTTATCATAGGTCATCCACTGCAATGCACAATCATTTGAGAGCGAAGCACTCAGGAGGTCCATCCACAGGTCAGCAGCAATCAGTGGCTAGTTTCATGATCAGGACAACGAAGTCGGATGCTAGACGGGCAGGGCAAACCACGGCCCACATCACTGAAATGATCGCTAAATATATGCTTCCGATCAGCTTTGTAGAAGGAGAGGGTTTTAGAACTTATGGATTTTGTAGAGCCCGAGTTTACTTGTCCCGTCTAGGAAAAAACGATCACTGCCAGACTGGAGAAACTTTTTGATGACAATGTAAGAGAGCTGCGTCTGTGCCATCAGAAAGGGTGTTCTCTGCGGCCGGAATAATTTTGAACAGATTGCGCTCCCGTCTTCTTCCCGAGCATGTGAACATGCTCATTTAAAAAAAAAAAAAAATATATGAAATAGGTTATGAAGACAGACGTTAAAATCAATGTTCACATAGTGCCGTCATTCAGGCTGTTCACAATATATTTTATCGCGTAATATGTTTTAAGAATGATATTCTGTTTTAGCATATGATATCCTGTATTATGTTTTAAGCCTAATATTCATGGATGAATTAATTTAACTTTTTTATATGCTATGAATGTTCATGCTCATTTTTTAAATAAAAAATGTCCAAGCCATATGAGCAAGTTGATAATTTACGGACCGTTCTGTTAATAAGTAGCCTACCGTCATTCGCTTATGTTATATATGTTTCAGCAATCATATGTTACAACCATTAATTGGCTTGGGTTAAGACTATTCTCTAATTTATTAAACAGTTTGTTATCATACAGTTTGAATGCCTGAATAGTCTCTCTCTCCTGCTCTCTATGTGTGTGTGGGTGTGTGCGTGCGTGCGTGCGTGTGTGTGTGCATGCATGAGTGCATGCACGGGAGGGGTGCGATTTTCGAATAGTAATCGAATAATACCCCGCGATTATCGAATATTACTTTTGCTTAAAATGCCCATCCCTAGTATATATGTCTGTTATGTTCCTATAGAGCGCAGTGGATGTATTTAGGGCATCTCTTAGTGGACATACGGAGAAAGAAAGTGAGTATAGTTACCACACACTGCTATAACATCTGCAGCTTATTAAACATCCTACACAATAGCTTTTGGGTGTGCTAGTCTTCATTAGAACTGAGTTTCTGTTAAACTTTCCAGTTATGGCTGCACTAGATCAGATATTTTTAGGATGACATTCTGTGCCTAATTATTTTCAGTTTGTTGGGAAAATTAAGGTAAAATATACAGTACTCTTAAAAAAAAAAGTTACATTTGAAAAACAGTATTGCTCAGTATAAACTCTTTATTATCCTAAAAATGCAGAGGTAAGTTTTAGATATATATAACTCAATATATATTTAGGTTTTGTGTCTGGCATCATCTAAACCCACAATCCTGCACAGTTGAGCTGAGTTTGGCATTTATCACCAGAGTCCTGAAGCTCAAAGCCGTGATTGGCACAAGACAGACTATGTTCCTCTCTGGAGAATCACTGACTGACCATGTTGCAAGGTGAAAAAAAAAGCCAAATTCAGACGACACTGCTGGTGAACAGAAGCTGAAAGCACTAAGTGGGTGTTACTATGACCACTCAGACTACACATGACTGTCTGAAACCATCAGTCATCCCTGAGGAGCCACCACTTCAAACAGACAAAACAATTTAACAAGCAACACAACCATAATATATGCTGAATATTTACATTTACTGAAGGGCTTTTCATACTTGATACAGTTAACCCTGGATATTATTAACCCCAACTTGCTTCACGTTTAACACTGCTCATAATTTACCCAGGTTTAACAATAATTCATGTGTATTAATGAGCTGACGTTTACATTCTGTACATTCCTAAACTGTGG
>JAPDDL010000956.1:0-64800 GCA_027422435.1 Schizopygopsis pylzovi | reverse complement strand
GAAAATGTGTCCCGTGGTTTGTCCCGGGATGGTTTGATTTTGGTTCATTCACATTGCCAGTGATTTTCTGGGATCTGTGCGTGCGTTCACTCATCCCGTGACATTTGGATGTGTGTTGTAATGTTTCACTAAACTGGTGAATGATTTCAGCTTCAGCGTGGATAGTGAGGAGCTCCCTGATCTTGCATGTTTACACATATTCTTTCGTTGTGAACGTTGATCTGCCTTCAAAACACCCGGTAAAAGAGTCACATGATAAAATCACGTCGACACACTCTTTACGGCACCGGTCCTGGCTTTTGTACACACAGCGCTCCTTCTGGGACTGATCCCGGCAATGTTACTAGGTCCCTAAATTGCATACACATTCACACAGAACGCATTTATCCGTAATCAATGAACGGGGCTTAAGATAACATTCATTTGAATTAATTCAATGATTCAATGGGTTTGTATAGTGAAGCTGTGAATGTAATTATTTCAAAAACAGTGACATTATCAACTCTTTGCTTAGAAATATAAAGTAGCTTTACAGTATTCAAGCCATTTTATTAATAAAATTCACGGGCCAGGAGCTGAACACAAGGTTGGAAAGTTCGGATATGGATAGATTTTTATTTTCAATGATTTAAAAAAAAGATTGGTTGTTTCTTATGCTCAGCCAACATTGATAATAAATCTGAATATCAGAATAATTTCTGAAGATCATGTGACACTGAAGACTGGATTAATGAAAATTCAGCGTTGTGTCACAGGAATAAATTACATTTTAAAGTATATTAAAATAGAAAACCAGCATTTAACATTGTAATAATATTTCACTATAATACTTTTTTTTATAAATATCAAATAAATGCAGCCTTGATGAGCATTAGACTTCTCTAAAAACATGAAAACTCGTACTGAACCCAGACTTTTGATGTGCAGTGTGCGTGTTTAGATGTAGGTCACATGTCCAGATATCAGATACGTATCATTTGGAAGTGGCCCAGAATCATATCTTTGTGTTCACACGTGTGCAGTAATATCCTAACTGTGTCAGAAGTGAGGTTGTGTCTATATCTGCTGTTGTGTTTGGTATTGAAATGACTTGTGCAGTGTGTCTGAATCATTCCTATATGACTAATGCTTGTGCTCGTCGTCGCTAGGGATTCTGGGGGCTCTTGTACAGGTCATTGTTTTGCTGTCTACCTGTCCAACGTCCTTGACCGCCAGCGTTATGGTGTCATCATGACTTTACAGCGTCTCTAAGCAGCCGTTCACACAGAACGCATGCAGTAACAGAAAATAGCCAAATGCAGAATAGATAGCAACTATTTTGAAATATATAAAAATATTCAGGGTATCCAGATGTTGCTGTAGTCTGCCATGTTGCTGTAAAAATAAATCAGTAGCCATCCCAACTTGTCACTGTAAACAAAAGCTGTTGAACTGACATTGATGAGCCTGTCAGTAAACTGACACTGTTATGATTGGCTAATATCAACGCCCACTCACTGTTGTACGTGTGTTTTGATAACATTATCCATATCCAACCATAATTTAAAGAGCATTATGACATTTCTTACACCGCTGTTCGAATGCGTGTTTCTTCTGCTCATTAAGACTGAATTTATTTGATTAAAAATACAGAAAAAACTGTAATATTGTGAAATATTATTGCAATTTAAAATAACGGGTAATATATATTTGTATTGTAATTTATTCCTGTCATGCAAAGCCGAATTTTCAGCATCATTACTCCAGTCTTTAGTGTCAGGTTTCGTCAGAAATCATTGTTAATTTATTATCAATGATGGAAATAGTTGTGCTGCTTAGTATTTTGTTTGTTTTTTAACCTTCTTTGGAACCCTGTTTCAGGATTCGTTGATGAATAAAAAGTATAAAAACAGCATTGATTTCAAATAGAAATCTACTTCAAAAATTCATCATTTTTCTTTCTTTTTTTGAAATAAATTATTTATTTTATTCAGCAAGGGTATGTTAAATTAATGAAACAGTGATAGTAAAGACTTATATTGTTAGAAAGGTTTGTGTTTTGAACAAATAACTTTATTAATCAAAGAATCCTGAAAAAAGTAGGTTCCAAAAAATGTTAAGCAGCACAACTGTTTCCAGCATTGATAATAAATCAGCATATTAGAATGATTTCTGAAGATCATGTGACAGGAATAAACTATATTATAAAGTATATTAAAATAGAACACGTTATTTTAAATGTATAAATATTTCACAGTATTAGTTTTTTCTGTATTTTTAATCATGTAAATGCATCCTTGATGAAATTAAGATACTTTAAAAACATTACTTGTGACAAGCTTCTCACAGCGCATGCACATGAAACACTTTATCAATATGCTAATAACCAAGGGAGCACTTTGAACCAGTTTCTGCTCAGAAGGCATAATGGCATTTTGCACTAAAATATTTTCGCGCTCCAGTTTATGGAATCTCAATGCAGTTATAAACGCTTGTCGATGCATCAGTCGTATTTTCAGCTGCAGTGCAGGAGCGCCGCTCTTCGTGTTCACGTGACTCTGTGCAGATTAGATTCCACTAACGCTCCGATCTGCCAGTGGAAACAGAACAAGCGTGTTTTAATATCCTTGTATCAGTGGCGGCCCGGGGCCTTCCTTCAGTGAAGTCAGAGTGACCTTAAAACTTTGTCAAGCTAGGATGCACTAACTTATAATATGCAAACCAAGGGAGCACTTTGAACCAGTTTCTGCTCAGAAGGTTGCATTTTGAAAAATGCGCTTAGTTTTGCCAACGTAAAACGTATGTGTCGCTGCATGCAGAGCGGCTGGAACTACATGGCAGGATTCCACTAACGCTGTTGCCTGGAGTCAAATTTAAGCGTGAATATCCAGCTCAGTGCCCGGGGCCGTCCTTCAGTGATTGTCAGATGACCACTCAAGCAGAGCACGATCTGCCGTGGCTGAGAATCAGGTTTTTAAAATCCTTGTTTTGCCCCGTGGTGTGCTTCATGAAGTCGGCTGAGCTACAACTCTCATAGCAAGCTGCTGTTTGCGTGGTGGTCGTGTTGTAGTGTGATGTGTCGCTGTGTGTGGTGCCGTTTGATGTTGTGTGCATGATGAGCAGTGGAGAGCTTCATGTGATGGTCTTTGTAGCTGCTGTGTTGCTGTGTGAGTGTCTAAGTGTGTGTGTGTGTCTGTGTGTGTGGTGTGTGTGTGTGTGTGTGTGTGTGGTCTGTGTGTGTGTCTGTGCTGTGTGTGTAGTGAGTGTGTGTGTGTGTGTGTGTGTTTGTGTGTGTGTTGTGTGTGTGTCTGTGTGTGTGTGTGAGGTGTGTGTGTGTCTGTGTGTGTCTGTGTGTCTGTGTGTGTGTGTGTGTGTGTGTGTGTGTGTGTGTGTGTGTGTTGTGTGTGTGTGTGTGTGTGTTGTGTGTGTGTGTGTGTGTGTCTGTGTGTGTGTGTGTGTGTGTGTGTGTGTGTGTGTGTGTGTGTTGTGGTGTGTGTGTGTGTTGTGTGTGGTGTGTGTGTGTCTGTGGGTGTGTGTGTGTGTGTGTGTGTCTGTGTCTGTGGTGTGTGTGTGTGTGTGTGTGTGTGTGTGTGTGTGTGTGTGTGTGTGTGTGTCTGGGTGTGTGTGTGGTGTGTGTGTGTGAGTGTGTGTGTGTGTGTGTGTGTGTGTGTGTGTGGTGTGTGTGTGGTGTGTGTGTGTGTGTGTGTGTGTGTGTGTGTGTGTGTGTGTGTGTGTGTGTGGTGTGTGTGTGTGTGTGTGTGTGTGTGTGTGTGTGTGTGTGTGTGAGTGTGTGTGTGTGTGTGTGTGTGTGTGTGTGTGTGTGTGTGAAGAGCTGGAAGAATAACAGGAAGTGAAGTGTAAACCCTGCAGACGGTAACTCCCTAGTACTGGTCACTCAGTAGATTGTGCAAAAGTGGTAATTTTCCCTGGACCACAAAAGAAGAAACTTTGGAGAAACTGACGTGTTCACACCAAATCATCAGATCAGTAGTCATACAGTTCATGTGCTGTTTTACAAGTCTTTTTATGAGGAAAGCAGCGAGTAGCAGTGTTCTAGAACAAGCTATTTCTTCGATTATTATTTAATCTATTTATGTATTTATTATTTTATGTATGTATGTATTTATTTATTTATGTATGCATGTATGTCAGTTTAAAGAGTATTTTGATCTGTGTACAAAACAAGTTGATAAGTTGGACTACTCTCATGAACTCTCATTAATACCAAGGATGTAAAAAAAATAATAATAAAAAAAAGAAATATATATATATATATATATCTAACCAGTAGCTCATTCTCTTTGGATGCACTATGTTGTTATAATAATAACAAATAATTTCATAATAATAATAAAAATAGCATTATGATTGTTATTATTATTATTATTATTAACAAAATTAACATTATTATTATTGATAATATTTGTTATTATGATTGATTATTATTATTAATTAATAAAAAATCATGATTAATTCTTAATTTATAATAAAAATGTAGGAACAGTGCCCACGCATGCAAAAACCACACTCTGGGTGGCCTTATAATTTTCTTACGGTGAAATTTATTGAACGATTTTTCATCCTAAATATCTTTCATCACACACAGCAAAAGCTGTACAGCTGGCTAATGAGAGGTCTGTAATCTGGGTCTGTGTTTAAACCGCTTTTAAGGACAGGACACTTAGCATTGCTCGAGGATCTTTCTGCAGCAGTATAGGGTAGGGGTATAGCACGGGTGCTCAAGTTCAATTTGCATCATAAGACTTTTTTTAAGGCAATATTTTCTTATTTAGAAATGCAGTTTATGACCTATCTAAGTCTTGCTTGTCCTTGCCCTATTTAAAATAATACTGAACATAAACAAAAAAAAATTTTTTTTTTGTGAATTTACATTTGTTTTGCTATAGACTGTTATTGCAGAAAAAAAAGAATTCATACTCCGTATCAAAAAAACTGAGAATGTTCAACAATTTCAACAATTTTCTTTATAGAGAAGTATTATTTTTAGAGTCTGTTTCATTCATACTGGACGCCAGAGGGCGCCCTCGTGCTGAAACTCCACATATGTGTCACAGATGTCATAAAATGATGACGCTCCAGGAAATCCCTCATATGGGCAAAGACATACAGCTATCGCTGTAGCCGAACAAAAAGAAGATAGAAACTACTGAACTGATCAAACATGAAGACAGTAAACACGCGACATTAAATGGTTTATCTGTGTTCTTCAAGCCATCTCTGGTATTTTCATAATAATAAAGAATATTTATAATCCAATGCTAATCGACATTGGCATTATTACAGCAGTATATATTTTCTGCCTCATTCTGTGAAAAGAAGCCACATCAGATCGAAGTTATTTCAAACACTTGACTGATGTTGTGGAGTAAAGTCCTGTTATTGAATGTTCTCTTGTTGGACAACAGGTTTATAAACGCTTCTCTGAGTTGTTTGATGCATGTGGCTTTTTCAAATGCACATTATAAGCGACTCAAACTCACAGCACTTGCAGAGATCAAGCAGCATTTACTCCTGCATGTGTATATTTAATTAAAATCACACTGTCTAATATCTGCGCTCCTTTTGAGTGCAAATTATAATTAAAATACATTAATCTTCAGCATGACGCGGGCCACCTGATGAGTTTGTCTATAGAGAGTGATGAAAGACTGTAAAGGTTTCACGGAAAGCCCTTATAAGCTAATGGTGTGGGCTTGTTTTATGCAAATAACTAACCTAAATCACTCATTTACAATATTCTACGTTCATGAATTTAACGTCATAATTAGAATGCATTTTGGTTCTCCAGTGCATAAAAACGAATAAGCTCCTGTAATTTTACTGACTGCAGAAGCTTTTCATGAATTGTAAAAACATTTTGATTGGCTAATTCTTTCTAGTGAGCTGCTAGCGCATATTTTGGTTAGCATGAAGAAACTGATGAATATCAAGCCTGCGTGAGAGGTATTGTCCCACCGGCTTGTCACTGTCAGTCACAGAGACAGCGAGAGCCGTGGGCATACAGACGCCCCTTCCCTCAGTGTGCTCTCATTAGTTACAGCGCAGACGCATTAATCAGCCGCGAGACGCCGGCACTGATCGCTGTGTGTCTTAATGCTCCGCGCACGCGAGTCGAGGCTTCTGAACCAGCAACCATGACTCTCAACTCTTACACACTCTGTCAGACAGGAAGCACATCCTGTCAGTCTTCTGTTTACGCTCTCTACAGCCTCACCGCAGGTCTGTTCAGCTGCTCAGTAAACACGGCTAAAGCAGGTTTCAGTGGGATAGTTCACCCAAAATGTTTTATCATTTATTTTATCACATACAGACAAAACACGTATAACCTGAATGTACTGTAAGTCGCTTTGGATAAAAGCGTCTGCTAAATGCATAAATGTAAATGTAAAATGTAATCACCTTTAAGTTGTTCCAAAGCTGTATGAGCTTGCTTCTTCTGTTTTGCACAAAAGAAGATATTTTGAAGAATGTATGGAAAAACATATTGTGGAAGTCAATGGCTGCCGTCAACTGTCTGGTTGTCAACATTCTTCAAAATATCTTCTTTTGAGTTCTTGAAGAAAGAAACTCATACAGGTTTGGAAAAACTAGAACAAAAAATATTTTTGGGTGAGCTGTCCTTTTAAGCTTGTCGCAGTTATTACTTTTAACTGAATAATTTCATATAAATAATTTAGTGCAGTCAAACGATTAATTGCAAACAAAATACAAGTTTTTGTTTACATAATGTATGTGTGTGTACTCTGTACATTTATTATGTATTTATAAATACACACACATGCATGTAAATATTTCTAAAATATTTACATGTGTGTATATATATATATATATATATATATTAGTGGTGGGCCGTTATCGGCGTTAACGTGCTGCGTTAACGTGAGACTCTTATCGGGCGATAAAAAAAATATCGCCGTTAATCTATTCTCAAAGTTGGGTTGGGAGCTGGGTCTATACTACGCAAGTTATGATGACTTTCACCCTGATATTTTAGCGCGGATGTATACCTAGCCGAATTGCACTGTAGGGGGCGAGAACGAGTCTTCGAACTAGAGGCTCGCAGTCCGTGATGGACAGATTGTTAACGGCTGGTCTATGTGGTAATACAATCGGGCAGGACATCCAAACGCTCACCTATCATTCATCAACCTCAAATATGGCTTTTCATCTGAAAGATGTATGTAGTAGCAACTTTACATGGCCGCTCAATATGATGTTAACCTAGAGAAATGTGCGCTATTGAAGTGTTTGTGTGGAAGCGCGTTTGCTGCAGGACAGGCTCCGGTGCGCTCACTTGCTCTTAAAATCTCCGTCATTTTTGGTCATACAGATAAAAGTAGCCTAATACATCTTTCGAATCTGTAAAGACTCTACGTTTATTTGTGTGCACTCAGAATAACAACGAAACGTTGCGCTTTTAAGCAAACAGGATGCGCTTTAGGTCTCATGTGAACTTGAGCGAGAAACTTCGAAACTCGAATATATCTAAAAATACAGTACATAGAAAAATATATCTATAGAGAGTGAAATGTCTAAAAAATAAAAATAGAAGACGTGTGTGTGTTAGCATGGATGATTTACATGAAATTTAATCTGTGCAACACTGTGCATAAGATGGCTTTCAGTTCAATATAATAACAAAAAATGACATTTTGGGTTTTTATTCAACTAATAAGGTGGGCACGCTGTGATCTGTACTATATTTTTACTGTAATTGACAGTTATCGGCAAAAAAATACAAATAAAACAACAACACGGGAGTGGGAGGGAATGGGAGTCATTCTTCCGGGAGTGGACGGGATTTTCCTCCAGTTTTTTCGTGGGATTGGGACGGGAAGAGATTAAAGTTTGTGATGCATTTTGGAAACAGGAGATGAGCCCCTGGTCTAATGCGCCACCTGGCTTGAGAAACCCGCTCTCAAAGACTTACTTTTAGTCGTTATTTGGGTAGCACACATATTCTGAATGCCTTCGGCAGAATTCAAATGAGCCATTTTAATCTAGATTAATCTAGATTAAAAAAAATAATCTATGCCCACCTCTAATATATATATATATATATATATATATATATTTAAATAATTTATATTATATATACATATATTTAAAATATAAACATATATTTGTGACCCTGGACCACAAAACCAGTCATAAGTGTCAATTTTCGAAAAGCTGAATAAATAATATTTCCACTGATGTATGGTTTGTTATGATTGGACAATATTTGAATATCTAGAATCTGAGGGTGCAAAAAAAATAATATACTGAGAAAATCACCTTTAAAGTTGTACAAATGAAGTTCTTAGCAATGCATATTACTACTCAAAAATTAAGTTTTAATATATTTATGGTAGGAAATTTACAAAATATCTTCATGAAACATGATCTTTACTTAATGTCTTAATGATTTTTGGCATAAACGAAAAATCTATAATTTTGACCCATTCAATGTATTTTTGGCTATTACTACAAATATACCCCAGAGACTTAAGACTGCTTTTGTGGTCTAGGGTCACACATATATATATATATATATATCTACAATACAACATATAGTTTTAAAGCACATTTATCTTATTTTACTCTTTTTTTATAATCAAACCACATTAATGGCTCACTGATATTTGACTGCATTAAGCTGAGACTAAAAACAAACATCACTGTTTTCACATACATACTGTTTTGGGGAACCTTTAAACCACCTAAATATTATATTATTACATGTATTATAATGCAGTAGTGATTTGTTTCTGTGTGTGAGATTTTTTTAAATAATACAAAATAATAATATAAATATGCTCTTCATGCCTAATCTGGAGAAATATTTGCATTGATGCAGTTGAAAAAAAATACTATTACATAGATTTGGGAAAACAATAAACCTGAGGTATGCTGTTTGCAAACATTTAAAGAGAACTGCACCACCACTGCATTACATGCCATTTCTGTGTACACTTACTGTTCCCATTTGAATACAGGTACATGTTAAGTGTTCATATCAAATAAATGCGATACAGTGATGGAACCCTGCAGAAAAGCGTCTTAGGATTCCGCTCTCAAGTCTTTCCCGTGTGTGCTGCGTCTCTGATTCTGATCTGTGCCTGAAGCGAACCAAACAGAGGGATGAGAAGCCGCTCCGAGGCAGCACCTCGCTCAGTCCTCGGGAAGCTCTATGTGCTGCGCTCCCATTGGCTGCCTCTGAAAGAGATGATGTCATGCTTCTGAGGCGAGCAGGCATGGGATTCAGACGCACTTCCCAGAGAAGATGTTCACTTGATGAACACTTCAGTGTGTTCACGCAGCTGCAGCAAAAATGACATGCAGTGTTTTTAATGCAGTGCTTTGCATTGTGTTCCCAGCCTGATTATAGGCTCTCTTTTCCTCATGCCACTGCAGAAGTGTGGCTTTGTCGCACTCACAAAAGAGCGCAACAGATCACGGTGCGCGTGCAGAAGGAATAAATTTGCATAACGAGCGGATTTCGCCATCCGCCTCCTCCAGCAGTGATTTATGCACCCCGTCATTGTCATTTATGAACTGTATTTGTGCACAGTGCAGTTTGCAGAAGACGCTGGCTGTTGTCTGATCAATAAAGACGCTCGCGTTTCCTCTCCTCTCTTCTCCTCAGCGCAGCCAATCGCTCTAATGCAGTCCCCCCCCCCGTCCCACCCCACCCCTCCCAGCACAGGTGATGTCATGCTTTTCTGCCGGGCTTCTCTCCGTGCTTCTCACTCCTAGACGCTCCGTCTTCAGTGGCAGAGCGTCCAATCGATGGATGTGTCTCGAGGGAGAGTCTCCGGCCAGGGATGTGCACTCGGAGGCTGGATGAAGCAGCGGGACGAGCCCCAGAGCCGAATTCTGCCGTTCTCCCCAGATAGCGTCTGCGTTGGGCTCGGACTCCAGTGCAGCGCGGGACCAGAAGGGTGCAGACGCATCGAGTTTTCTGGACTCCTGGAGTTGTGCTCGTGTGAAGAGGAAGTTTGTGGAGTGCTGTTTGGGTCTGGACGGGGTTCTGTAATATAAGTGTGCACAGAATTGATCCTGCAAGGCTCGTTTCTGGTGATCCCTGATGACACGGATACTGCGTGATTCTCTCGTTCTTTGACATCACGGCCAGGTCGAGTGTTTATTCGTTTGGATCCTCAGAGGAACTTGCTTTTCTCGTTAGCTGGAAAGTTTCCCTCTCTTATTTGGGAAATGGCTTTCCTCGTCCGTTGCTATGCCAACTGCTTGCAGCCGTGGTCCTCCAAAGTAAGTGATGTCATTATTTTGGTGTGTGTTGACTGCGTGTGTGTTTGTGCTTTGCTGTGGATATGCATGCGGTTTTCTTTTCTTTCTTCATGCATCTGCTGCCAGAGACAACGAAAAGCATCTTAAAGATATTTTTCTGATTCTCATGAATCGATGAAGGCTTGAATGCATCCTATTTCATAGAATATCCTGCATATCAGAAGTCAGATGACACACTTTCACCAGTTCTGACCATCAGTCAGGTGTTATTACTGTACATGAACCTTTATGTCTGTCAGTGTGTCATTGCTGAGTGTTTCCCAAGCTCTCCCCATCTGCCATTGTTCAGTCAAACCGATAGTCCCGCCCCAAACTCGTGTGATTGGGCCGCTCAAATAAACATAACAATATTCTGAAAGCATTGCAAAGTCGCAGCATGTCACTCATCAGGACGTCAAGCTGCCAAAGACTAGAACTTTGAACTATCCAAACGTCAAGCAAAGCACACATTCAATAAGAGAAACACTGGTTTTGATTGGATGCTGAAAAGTGGGCGTGTCACACAGTAGTCAGAGTCTTGAGTTACTAAGTTGATTATGAAGAATAACATGCAAAGTCAGATGCGTTTGTGCTCTGATGGAGTTATAGAGGATCTTTCCCACCTCTGAGCCGGAGAGAGAATGAATAGCAGCAGTAGCTGTGAAACTGTTTCAACAGTCCAGACTTTACCAACACGTGTCTGATCTGCGGTCTCTAGTCCTGATGCTGCTACAGTACAGCTCAGGAGATTGTCCTAGACGTGAATGGAGTGTGACAGGTGTGTCTGCCTGGTGTTTGTCTTCATTATGAAGCGTACAGGCGTCTGAGCACATTCACACGTCACTCTGCTGTTACTCATTCACTAATACTGTAAACACTGAGACTATTGCATGTGTTTTATGTGTTTGGTAGACTAGGTCTAAAAGAAAACTCACTCATAATTCACTTGCCCTTGTGATGTCAGACCCGATCGACTTGGTTTCTTCTGTGATGCACAGATGGAGTTTATCAGAATATGATCGAATTATATTTCACTTTCATTCTGCCATTGTGGAACGCAACACAATATCAACAAAATCATGTATTTCTACTTCAATCCTACATAATTAGATATTCAAATAATCATGAAAAAGGCACATTAGGGGCCATTCACAAAGAGCATGTTTTTTCATTGGCATCCTAATTATAAAAATATCTATTCACACTTTAGTTTGGGGACCAATTCTCACTTTTAACTAACTAACTATGACTTTTACTCAATAACCCCTAATTTGCTGCTTATTAATAGTGAGGAAGTTGTTAGTTTAGCTTAAGGGATCGAATCAAGGGATCTATAATATGCAGAATAAGACAATATGTGCTTTATAAGTACTAATAAACAACCAATATGCTAGTAATATGCACGCTAAGCAATTAGATAATAGTGAGAATTGGTCCCTAGACTAAAATGCAATCCAGAATGTTCATAAAATATAAATTAATAACATTGTCAATCTGACTAACATCTATTACACAGAGTATTCACAGGTTTGAATAACATGAGGCTTGGGTGAACGTTAATCACGTTATTTTCTACGGCTCACGATACATATCACTGTATAATTGTGCATCAATCATTTTCTTTTTTTGAATGCTGTTTTCAAACATACATGTCTTTTCCTCTCCGTTCGTGATTTACAGTTGATGTTCAGCAGGCTCATAATGTTCCGGTGACCGAGCTCCGCTCGTGGCCTGCTGTGATATGTCCGAGCTGGAAGATCTCCATCATTCATAATTCAGGAGCCGATAATTGGCCTTCAGCTTTGTGTCTCGGCTGCACTCTCCGGCTCCATTAGTGTCCCAGGGTCTGGCCATCTTTGAACTTGGCAGCCAAACACCTGGCAGTGTTATTAAAGGCCTTCTGAAAGCTATTTTCCCCTCTAAACTGTCCATGGACGAGTGTCAGTGTTTTAGTTCTCGAATGTCAGGTGCTCTTATTGGTCGCTTCCTTCTCAAGAAGACTAATAAGAGCCAGTCAACTTTTTAAAATAAAGGTTCTTTATTGGTGTCCATGGTTGCATGAAAACCTTCCATGCAATCTTTCCTTTGCACTAAAGGTTCTTTCAGTGCATTGCTGTGAAAGCCTTCTTAAAGTACCTTTATTTGTAAGAGTGTAGAGTGACGCTGGACAGGACCGGGCTGTTCTCCATGCAGATATCATGTGCAGACTGACCTTAAATCCTGCCGTTTTAATTCTATGAGCAAAAACACTCTCTAGCTCTTTGTTGTGGGTTACATCCACATAGTGCATCAGACAAAATGTTAAGTTAAGTTGCTCAGAGTAACATTTTTGTCTGATCGAAAGAGGCTGTACAGACCTTGAATAATCTGTTGGAATAATTGTAACAGTGTTGAATACCAACACTTCCACCGCTGATAAACATGTGCATTGCGTGTCACGTCTCCTTGTTTTTAGGAGTCTTGCTCCAAGAGCGTTGCATTTTCAAGACGCTGTCAAGATAAAAACAGTTCTAGGTATACTGTATTACGGCCCCAGATCCAAAACGCCACTTCATGCGAGTACGTTTTGATAAGAATGCATGTGATTTCATGCAAATCAGTGTTATTTTAGAATTACTGAGATGCTATTATAGTTTTTATTAATATTTACAGTTTAATGTGTTTCTCACACAAAGTTACTATATATATTTACATGCATGCATTTAGCAGATGCTTTTATCCAGAGTGACGTGCATCGCATTCAAGGTATACATTAGATTAGGTCTATTTTGAAATCGTTAGGTCATTTTAGTTAAAGTTTTCATAGTTTAGTTGTGTGTTTTTGCCATTATTATTCGATTTGTTTGATTTCTATGTATTTTATATATATATATAATTATTATATTTTTTATAATTTTTTTTCAGATTGATTTATTTTAGTACATCACTAATTTGGGAAAAATAATATAAAATAAATAATAGTTGATAAATATATTTTATTTGATAGATTATTGGTTTCATTTACTTTAAATAGTTTTCATATTTTTAGTTTTAGTTTCCTATAATAATAAATATTGTCAGTACTAAGCGACTGCAGATGAAGATGTAAATCTGACACATGACTGAACAGAAAGACCCTCCTCTTTGTACTTCACACATTAGTTTAACCTCCGAGTCCATCATTACACGTCTGTACGTGCGCCATCTCTTAACATTTACCAAACCCGATGGTCAAATCTTTGGAGGCTCTGACCTTTGTTCCGATGGTCACGCTTTCACTCATAGATTTTCTTTCAGTCAGCAGATCTGGTGTGTAACACGAAGTGGAGGTAAGCTGCTCTCTCAAAGTGCAGCATTTTCCTTGACTCATAATTTACCGATGGAACAGAACGTGTCGAGGCTAATGCTGAGTGTATTGATCCTGATCGCGAAACCTTCCTGTCCACATGACACCCTAAACCTCCCAGGATAGAGCAGCTAAAAGCTCTCAGCATCTGTTTGGATAATATTCAGATGGTAAGGTTTAGGTCGGCTTTCGTCTGTTGTCTTTTGCTTGCTCTCTGAAACGACTCCACACGTTGGACTATATAGTTGTGCTTTTATGATTCAGTTCACAACAGCATCAAAGCAAACTGTAAAACCAATTGCATCAAGAACATGGTTTTCTCAGGCTGCATGTAAGTTAAACATGGACTATAACATGCCAATTATAGTCATCTGTTTCCAACTATAAACACTTTGTTTCCGCTCATCCATAGAAGGACAGTGTTCCCTTTATAAAGCCTCCGCAGCAGACACGTGTGGACGCATCTGTGATTCCCATCCCGATTCGTTATCTTTTGATCTTCCTATACTTGTTGTGTGACGGCAGATGGGATCAGGTCAGTCTTAATCATGCCATGAGTGTGTGACGTCATGCAGTGGATTGTGGGTTCAGGTTGAAGGTCTCTTTTGTAAGAAAGAGCTTGGGCTTTGCTTGTGGAGCGTACGTACAGTGCAGGGTGCCATATGGCTGCTCTGTTCACAGTGCTCTGCTCACATGGTGTAAGTTGGCACCTTGTTTGCCCCTGGATAGTACCGCCTTAAATACAAACATACCATCTGTCTGTCTGTCTGTATGCAAAACGTTCTGGCACGATGAGCTGTATGTGGTTGCTGGGCTATTGCTATGCAGTTTCTTACACGTCTAAGCTGTCTAAGCTGTAAAATGTAATTGTGTTTTTTACAATAAAAATGGCAATTTAGAATGCATTTTAATGTAAAATGTTCAGGTTTGCTATGCTCGTTTGTAGGGATAAATATTATTATTATTACTAAATAAAATATTTTTCAAAATAAGAAATATTACTATTGTAATATTTGACTGTAAGACAGAAAATATAGTATTTTATAGAGTAAAAAAATAATAATATGGCAATTGGCTGTCTTAATTCCCTAATTTTTAAACTTTAAACCAGGGCCGTAACCCCATAGTTCCCCCAATAATTAGAAATGTTCAAAATCTGAAAATCTGAAAATGACAAAAAGGTTTAAACGTTTTATTTTTCGGCTGGTCTGCCTGTGCTGGGTGTAGGGATGGGTATCGTTAAGGTTTTAACGGTATTACTACTCTTACCGATACTGCTTATCGATTCGGTACTTTAACGGTATTCTTATCGGTACTTTTTGTTTTATGTATATAGGACAAATTAAGAGCTGAATTAACATTGCTTTATATTCTGAAATGTAAAATAAATATTTAATGAAATGAATATAAAGCATCAATTTTTTAAATGCACCAGTGTGCAGGCATTTTTAGTGTTTTATACATATTATAAGATACAGTAAGAACATGAACAAAGAAAAAGGAAAACAAACTGAAAAATTCCACTGAAAAGAAATAAACAGTGCTTTTTTCATGAAGGTCCACTAACATTAATGTTCTGGAAAGTAATAGCTACAAAATAAATCTAAAAGTATTCAAATGTAAATGAACACTGTGTAGTTTTCACTGTATGTATTGATAGATTAATGCTTATTAAAGCTATAACGTTATACAGATTAAGAGCTGTGAGTGATTTTCTCTTTCATTTTGTTCTTTGATTAACATTGATGAAGCGCCAGTCTGTCACTTTAAGACAATATATTGACACACATCAGATTTTCTCCCAACTGTTCTCATCCACTTAAGACATAAACTGTGTTTAAGTGAATATTCTCCAAGCTGGCCATTTTGACATATTTTGTGTGTATCTTATCGACTATGGATGCGCCCGAAGCTCAAAGTGTTTTGGTGCGCTCCACACACACACACACACACACACACACACACACACACACACACACACACACACACACACACACACACACACACACTTCAGCCTGGGGAACAGCGTCTCTCGTGCGGATTGTGCTTTCAACGTCTCTTTATCAAACATGTTCCGCAATTTAGCAACAGTAAAGACGGCATTTTACAACAATCACCGATTGAGCTGATTCTGACGTTAAGTTTGGGTTTTAGGGAGGAACGAATGTGTGAAGGGAAGAAGAAACGCGGCTATAATGCTTAGAAGCCAACATCGAAATAAAAAATACAATTAGCAGCCGCAGCCACAGGCCTAAAGCGTAAGCAGATGTTTGAATGTTTAGCTCTCTCTTCTGTCATAATTAAACCACTTTCATGTTGCGCGCGCTGAAGCTCCTCCGCATGAGCGCGATCTCGCTTCTGAATTGCGAATAGCAAAAATGCATCATAGACAAATGTTTTAATATGAATCTATATAAAAACAGCAGGCGACTCTGGTAAGATAGAATTTGCAAGATAATGTGTATATATAGCAATAATAAATGTATGTGTGTTTTTTTAATTTCTCCAGTACCGATAACAGAACCGTTAACGTCAGAGCTTATCGATACTCCAGTCTTTCATAATTTAGCCCCGAGACCGATTAAATACCGGGTTTCGGTACCCATCCCTAATGATGCGTCTGGTCTGCCTGTGCTGGGTGTAACAGCGCTCGTCGATGTCAAACTGATTGAAATGACCGATCCAATCAAAGCAGGTGGAGTTTACTGTTCACTGAGGCAAAGCACGAATTCTGCTCGTTTTAACTGGAAACCTTTTATATTTCACAACTCTTTTGCGATAGAAATGTTCATACCCGTTCTATTTCGGACTTGCTTTTAACTGATTGTCATTCTGTATTTGTGTGTTCTAATTTGGATTGTTGTGTTTGCTTGTGTTGTAAAGTAAGAGTAAAAATATGAGTAAAAGCAACCTTCAACTTTCTTTATACTGCTTCTGATCACTTAGTAAAGTAGCAGCGCATTCTCCTCAACAGCACACATGATTCATGTCTAGAGTAATACTGTGTTCAGGGGTGTGTGTTGGTTTGGGGAGGTCAGTGTTGGTCTGGTTCACTCAGAGTTTAATGCGTGTGCTGCAGGGCTCTCCTCTGCTGTAATAGCATTAAACATGCTCTGCATTGATCATAGCTGCATGCTGCAGGGCTCGTTAATGAGAGCGCTCGCTCCCGGTGAATTAGTGCAGGAAGAAACGTCTTAACGTGATTCGTCCTCCATTCACATGCAGCACTAACGCTGCTGGACAGCAAACGTCACAGTCTCGCTTCATGATCCGATCCGTGATCTGCTTGTGGTCGCATCACTTAATCGTTGATGTGTGTATTAATGGAGCATGTCTATGGAGTGTGTGTGAGCTGCTAGAGATAACAAAAAACAATGTCTCAGCCCTCATTTATTCCCTTAATGTGAATCGTTATTAAAAACTTTATTAGTGAGTTAATTTACTGATCGTAGGAGACATCTCCAAGCGCTTCTTGCTGATTAAGGACCTTGTGAAGTTATCCCAGAAGGTGCTCTTTGGTTGGGTTTAAAGCAACTATTACAAAAAACATCAGCCAAGTCGATGTGCGATTAATTTATGCTTAATTAAATTAATTAATCTGCAATAAAATTATTTAGATGACAAATTTGAATTGCTTGACAGCCTAATAGATGATGAATTCAGTATTGCTAATTTACTGTTAAATCGAAATGTGCTTTTTCAGTTATATCTATTATATATATGTTATTCTCTATAATTAGCATTTTTGAACCTTTGCTGTATAAATGAAGCAGAAGTGCATCAGCTGTCATTCACTTAGACATAGTTATAACACTTACCAACGAACACAATAAACCTGCTTACTTTCACTCGCTGTAGCGTGGCATATGCAACAGTGATACCTCAGTGCAAAAGAAGTGGTAAGCTATGAAAAAATATGATTTTAAATGTTGTATCAGTGATTTTTATAATGTCTAAATATAAATCCAGCAGCAAAACCTATTATTAGTGAGTTGAACGAGCCCATTAGTGGCCCTCTTCTGTCATAATGTGGTTATAATGGTCATTTCAGGGAATTTAATGCAGGAATATAGTATTTTTTTCCTTTATACGCTGTTATAGCGCCAACTCTTGCTTGATCTGAACATTTTGCATGCTTGTTTAGAGTCATATGATGCAGTAACTTGCATTAACTTGCTATAATATGATGTCATATATATGAGTCATATGATGCAGTAACTTGCATTAACTTGCTATAATATGATGTCATATATATGAGTCATATGATGCATTAACTTGCATTAACTTGCTATAATATGATGTCATATATATGAGTCATATGATGCATTAACTTGCTATAATATGATGTCATATATATGAGTCATAGTGTACTGCATTAACTTGCTATAATATGATGTCATATATATGAGTCAAGATGATTATTGCATTAACTTGCTATAATATGATGTCATATATATGAGTCAAGATATAATGCATTAACTTGCTATAATATAATGTCATATATATGAGTCATATGATGCATTAACTTGCTACTTGCCAATATGATGTCATATATATGAGTCATATGATGCATTAACTTGTTATTGCTATAATATGATGTCATATATATGAGTCATTGATGTAATGCATTAACTTGCTATAATATGATGTCATATATATGAGTCATATGATGCATAACTTGCATTAACTTGCTATAATATGATGTCATATATATGAGTCATATGATGCATTAACTTGCTATAATATGATGTCATATATATGAGTCATATGATGCATTAACTTGCATTAACTTGCTATAATATGATGTCATATATATGAGTCATATGATGCAGTAACTTGCATTAACTTGCTATAATATGATGTCATATATATGAGTCATATGATGCATTAACCTTACTGCTATAATATGATGTCATATATATGAGTCATATGATGCATTAACTTGCATATGCTATATATGATGTCATATATATGAGTCAATGATGGAACTGCATTAACTTGCTATAATATGATGTCATATATATGAGTCATATGATGCATTAACTTGCTATAATATGATGTCATATATATGAGTCATATGATGCATTAACTTGCTATAATATGATGTCATATATATGAGTCATATGATGCATTAACTTGCATTAACTTGCTACAATATGATGTCATATATATGAGTCATATGATGCATTAACTTGCTACAATATGATGTCATATATATGAGTCGTATGATGCATTAACTTGATTGCTATAATATGATGTCATATATATGAGTCATATGATGCATTAACTTGCATGATTTTGTGAAGATTGGAGTTATCTTTTAGAAATCATAGGCTTTTGGGTACACTAGGTGAAGAGCATATTTTTAAATGACCCTGTTATAGCTGTCCAAAGAATTGCATTGCTCTTTGTAATGATGTTGAGTGTAAAACCCAGGACTAGTGCGCAAAAATAGTTTTTCCAAAAAAATAAAATAGCCGCAAATGTCATTACCATTCTTGAATCCTTTTTGCTACGCCCTTGAACCCCTAATAATATTAATCCACACTGAATAATAACAATACCACTGTGTTCATTGTGAATCAAGCTGTTCAGAGATGCTGAAAACATGAGCTGCTCGTGTGTAAATGAAAACTGCGCTTCACTCTGAAACACAGTGTCACAGACTATATACACTTCACTACAGTGCAGTCTTTTTCTATTTGATAAGCACACCAAGCACATCTTAAATCTTAAAGCGATATCACAAAACACAAAGATAGAGACATTATGTTGTTATGAGAAGTGTGCCAATATTTGTCATTTAATCTGAAACTGACGGGCTGCCCGACTTGTACATTTGAACTTTATTTAATACAGGTAACACAGCACGACATTTCTGCTTTCAAACTCTCTGTATGCTGTTTTACCCTTTTTACTGTTTTATCAAGGCCATCGTTTGCCCTGGATATTGTTTTCATTGGCATTTTACCTTTCATGAGGGCCATCACTATCATCAAACATATAAAATGGTGGAAAACACAGAGGGCATCACACACACATGGTCCTGTTGAAGTGATGGTCAGTCTGAATGTTGTCTAGTCTAGACGTGAGTGTGTGTGACGCATGAATAATTCACAGGAGTTCCCACAAGGACACGTCTCTCAGCACCTCTGAGTTATGTCCCATAAAGCCTTAATTAGCCGCAGTATGTGTATCTTTGAGTATTACAGTGAGGCTCTAACACACTGTTTATGTGAATATCATGCATTTCCATCGAGGTGAGCGTGCATCAGTGCATCAGTCGTGTGTGAATCCTGGAGTCTGGCTGATGTGGGGCAGGAGCAGCGTGCATTCATATTTAATCTCCCGGCATCATTAATTGAGGCGGAGGGGAGAGACCCTCGTGTGAGTGAGCACAGTACGACTGCAGCAATTAGCAGTGCCTCTCGTTTGCCCTTATGCCACAGTTACGAATCACGGATGCCCTTTACACCGCTGTCCGGCTCATTCACGGATGAAAGGCCTGACGCACCAGCAACAGCTCCTCTGTTTAACTCTTGATCAACTACGTGATGATTTTACATAGAAAAATGTAACACAAGATGATAAATATTTGCATTTGTAACTAGGGCTGTGCGATATGAGGATATATATCGGATGGACGAAATAAAAAGTCTATCGTTTCATATTATGTTCTATCGTTTATATCGTGGTGTCGCAAAATACATTGTTTACGGTAATACCTTTTCATCATTTGAGTGACTGATCTTTATACGCCGCCCACCACGGGTCGTGACGAGAGACAGAACGACCACAAAACCAGGAGCTCGTTACTAAACGAGGGACTACATCTGTTGCATGCTCACGCGTTTGTAAGCACTGCAGTTTTAAAACAACCGATTTTAAGCCGTTGAAACTCAAACAACAGAGCTATATGCGTGCGCGTCTCTTTCTGTGTGAGAGGAGCGCCTTTTCTTTACCGCCGACTTTGAACAATTACATAAACACACTTATATGCGTCAGAATCCCCGTCTTTGCAAGTATCCTCATAAACACAGCGATTTAGGTCTTAAGAAAGAGTAAACACAAAAAAGATAGAAAGATAGAAAGAGAAAAGATAGAAAGAGAAACACAAACAGGAGTTATATTAGATCCGGACTTCGGTCTTAAATGGGAAGCGTTCCAATATTGATCCGGACTTCGGTCTTAAATGGGAAGTGTTCCTATATTGATCCGGACTTCGGTCTTAAAGGGGAAGTGTTCCTATATTGATCCAGACTTCGGTCTTAAAGGGGAAGTGTTCCTATATTGATCCGGACTTCGGTCTTAAATGGGAAGTGTTCCTATATTGATCCGGACTTCGGTCTTAAAGGGGAAGTGTTCCTATATTGATCCGGACTTCGGTCTTAAATGGGAAGCGTTCCAATATTGATCCGGACTTCGGTCTTAAATGGGAAGCGTTCCAATATTGATCCGGACTTCGGTCTTAAATGGGAAGCGTTCCAATATTGATCCGGACTTCGGTCTTAAAGGGGAAGCGTTCCAATATTGATCCGGACTTCGGTCTTAAAGGGGAAGTGTTCCAATATTGATCCGGACTTCGGTCTTAAATGGGAAGCGTTCCAATATTGATCCGGACTTCGGTCTTAAATGGGAAGCGTTCCAATATTGATCCGGACTTCGGTCTTAAAGGGGAAGCGTTCCTATATTGATCCGGACTTCGCTCTTAAAGGGGAAGCGTTTCTATATTGATCCGGACTTCGGTCTTAAAGGGGAAGCGTTCCAATATTCGTTCATGTTAATCACAGCACACTGCTAGAACATCTCTCACTGCTCTCGACTAAATCACTTTTGTAACTTTAATCAGAATAAATAAAAAAACAATAATAATGATATATTTATAATATGCATATAATCTATACATAACACACATGTTAATTATATCTATCATAGATAGATAGATATAATTAACACAGTGAAGAATAATTAATTTACACAATGTATGTAGTGTTTCTTATTTATTGTAGTTTTTTGTCCTATTCTTGCAATTAGTTTCTTATCCTTATTTCATCACTGACTGTTTATTTATCTTCAGTGAGGTTGAGTTTCTCTCTTTAGGCTTGTATTAGTTTGATATTGACATCGGTGACAAGGATTATGCAAATTATATGATATTAAAGATTTGAATATAATAAAAACCTTTTTAAAAGAAAGAAAATCACTATATCGTGATATATAATTTGTCATATCGTGATATAAGATTTTGGTCATATCGCCCCCCCCCCCCATTAGTAACACATCTTAAGGTTTGTGGGCAAGCGCTCAGGCTAGTTTATGGTATGAATTCTATTCAATCCCTTCCCGCTCGGTGTGTGTTGCTTCTCTCCCCTGCTATAAATGGAAAGCGCTAAAAGAGCTTCAGATGATGTGGTTATTTTAACAACAGTTGCATAGAAACACTTTTGCTAAAACACTGCAGGAAACAAGAGTGCAACAAATGCATGCATTCATTTAGCATAAATTATTTTTATCTGTCATGCATATGACTCTGACAGTTCTAATATACCTGGTTTCATCTACGCATAGCATGATTAATCAGCATGTTAAGAGCATTTAATGTTATTCTTTATATTATTTGAAATTTTGAAATGACTTTGTTTTCTATTCACGATGAGAGCATTTTTGATTATTATGTACATTGTTTGTTTTTAGTTATATTTTAAGCAAAACATAGAAATGATTTCAGGATTCAAGAAAAATACCCTGAAGCTCCACACAGTATCTTTTCTCAGTCACACGGGTATCGAAATATATAAATAATAATATCCTGATAAAACGTCTGATCTTAGTTTTTAATATTCATATCTAATTGGGCTCGACTGATGAAACATCAGTTGCTTTGGCTCTTGGGGCCCAATATCCTCATCTTTGATGTTTAATATTTTCTTTTTTACAAAGCATTGCTGCCCAGATAGAAATGTATAACTGTTCCTGAACAGTATTGTTCATACCTCTGCTGGGAGAGGAATATAGAGACCGGACGTCTTGAAGCTTTAATTAAATACCTCAGCTTTAAAGAAGTCGTTCTTTGTGTGAACAGGACTTCTCTCTGTGTCTTCAAGTTGTGTTTTTGAAGTTGGCGTATTTTCCTCACTCACATTCAGAGTCACTCATAAGCTGCATTATAAATGATGTCCTCAATTCAACATTTCTCACTTCCTGTCTTGCCCGCACAGCTTCCTGGTGACCTCAGCAAGATGCACCTGACAGACCACGCCCACCAGCAGATGCACATGCCGCCCAGCCAATCAGGATGCAGCATCGCCAGTGACTCGGGGAGCAGCAGCCTATCAGACATCTACCAGGTACGGCCACTTCCTCTCCTGATCACCTGAAGAGCGCTCAGGGCTCAAAGACTTGATTCGGAGTCAAAGTTTGAAAGTATGGGAAGCTTTTTCTGTCAACATTATTAAATCAGTATTTTCAACTGACAGTTCAAAGTATCTAAATTGTGGAAACAGAACAAATATAATACAAATGTATAATTTAAATGATACAAAAATGGCCAAAAATAGATTTGCTTAAATATAATAAAAAAAATATTTACGTGAATATATTTTGTACCAATATATAAATATTTATTTTTTTGTATATTTTCAAAAATATATGGCAACACTTTACAATCTGTCATTTGTTAATGTATTAATTAACATGAACAAACAATGAACAATGCATTTATTACACTCTTTATTAATCTTTGTTAATGTTAGCTAATAAAAATACATTTGTTTATTCATGTTAGTTCACAGTGCATTATCTAATGTTAACAAACACACCTCATGATTTTAATAATGCATAAGTAAATGCTGAAATGAACATTAACTAAGATTAATAAATGCTGGAGAAGTATTGTTCATTCTTAGCTCAGGTTAACTAATGATAACCAATGAACCTTATTATAAAGTGTTACCAAATATATATTTTTAAGTATTTAAATATATATTATGCCCTCTATATATTTCAATCCAAGAAAATACATTCACGTATTTCACATTTGAAGAAAAACTGTTTGTTGTCTGTTACACGCAAAAACAAATGACACATTTAAAAATAAAAATAGAGAAACGGTGCCATATGTGTCCCTGGAGCACAAAAGCAGTGTTAAGTCTCTGGGGTATATTTATAGAAATAGCCAAAAATACATTGTATGGGTACAAAATTATAGATTTTCCTTTTATGCCAAAAATCATTAGGATATTAAGATCATGTTCCATGAAGATGTTTAGTACATTTCCTACTGTAAATATATCAAAACTTAATTTTTGATTAGTAATATGCATTGCTAAGAACTTCATTTGGACAACTTTAAAGATGATTTTATCAATATTTAGATTTTTTTGCACCCTCAGATTCCAGATTTTCAAATATTGTCCAATCATAACAAACCATACATTAATGTAAAGCTTATTTATTCAGCTCTCAGATGATGTATTTCGAAAAATGAACCCTTATGACTGGTTTTGTGGTCCAGGGTCACATATGTGTTCTACTTCAATCAGGATTTTTGTTTCTAAAGTTTAAATGAAAAGTAGCTGTTATATGTCATTATATGAACATATTGCATATCACTTCGAGTTTCTATATGAAACACACAGAAGTGCTTGTGAGACGCTTTTGAGTTCTGGTTCCTCTCTGACTTTCTCAGAAATATGTGTCTTTTCTGTCCTTCCTCTCTCAGCCGCAGCTCAATAAAGCTCTGCTATCTGCCTTTCCTTTCATACTTATTTTCATGACTGATAGATTAGTGACTGATCTGATCAGTTATGAATCATAAGCTTGATGAAGAATACATGGCTTATATAAAGGTTTGTGTTTTGGCTGATGTGTGATGTATGAGCAGGGTGCTGACGGTCATAAAAAATACAGTCTAATTTAATGAACATTTGTCTGACACTGTGTTCATTCAAAAACCAGTAAAAATATGCTTTGAGAAGCTATCATTAAATTTTGATTCTGCATGAGCGTCATCTGATGCTGATATCTTGACATGGTCACGACTGATTCATCAGATGAACCAATATTGTGTTTGATTTGATGAACGATCAGTGCGGTTTAATGCACAATGCTGAATAAATCACAAATCAATACAGTCTTAACAAGCTGGATTTTGCAATGAAGTACGCAATGAGGAATTCGATTTCCACTGATAAAAGAACGTTCATAATTCTGCTCATCTGAAAATACTGAATGATGTCAGACATACATGCACATTCATTGATTATATGCAAATGTATTTTAAATACATTTCAATGGAATAATGCAGGCCATGATTTAATTACTGGTGAAATTTGGCAACACAAACAAAATCAGATCTGTCTGACTCCTCATAAGAGGTTTATGATTGGTATGATTAAATATGAATCTATTGAAAGGGAAGATGCTTTAGGAGTGTGTGGACTCCCTCTGGTGTTCACTGTTTGTTGGTCAGTCAAAACAATGAGAGATGTGGAGAAAAAAACTACTCTGTTTTATACATTGCATTGTTCACATGCATGCTGTGCATTACACTGCTGACTATTCATAGGTTTGGATGAAAGTACATAAGTAAAAGATTTAATGATACTTAATAAATGAAAGGTCTGATGTCAGTTCTTCAGGTGTTACACACATTCATCTTCATTACACACAAGCCAATACACACACAGCAGACACAGTGCTATGAGATGGAGTTTAATATCTGCAGCGCTGCACATGCGGCTCGTGACAGGAAAGCATGCAAACGCAGCGCCAGACCTCATATTTGCATCCAGAGCTTGAATCAGTCAATCTCATGCAGGTTTCTCAAAAGTCCCTTCTTAGCAGAGATTACATTGACGTTAATGAGAAAGGAAGTGCTGGATGGCAGTGAAAGCAGGAGTCCAATGGGACGCAAGCCTTGTGATTTCCTTTCCAGCCGCAATCAATGCTGTTTGTTCCTGCGCAGGCCACCGAGAGCGAGATGGGTGACGTGGATCTGTCCGGCCTCCCCGAAGCGCCGGTGGACTCTGAGGAAGAGGAGGAGGATGAAGATATCGAGCGCTCCTCGGAGGCTCTTCTGGGCAGAGATCTGGTGCGAGAGTGTCTAGAGAAGGATGCGGTGGATCGGACCGATGATGACATCGGTAAAGCGCTTGGTTGTTGATGAAAGAGTTTCTGCATTATTAGAGTTGATATTCAGTTCACATTCACCAATCCACAAATTAAGGCCTAAAGCGGTCTTAAATCAGAGCAGAAATTCTCAGATTGATAAAGTCGTGGCAATAAATGTTGCACGCATTGCTAAAAATTCACATCCATTAAATGAATGTATTCTTCAGTATTTTTGCATTGTTTTCAGATTCAAATATCTAAACATCTTTTACATCGAGAGACACTTACTTGAGATGCAAAATGAAGATATGAAGTCTTATTCTCTGAGAAATGTAGAAGCCTCTTCTGTTCATCAAGGATGCATTTATTTGATCAAAAATAATTGTACAAATATTGTGAAATATTATTGCAATTTAAAATAACATTTTTCTATTTTAATATACTTTAAAATATAATGTATTTCTGTGATGCAAAGCTAAATTTGCATCAGCATCATTACTTCATTCTTCAGTGTCACGTGATCTTCAGAAATCATTTTAATATGTTGATTAATATCAATGTTGGAAACAGTTGTGCTGCTTAATATTTTTATTTTTGGGGGGAAACTGCTAGTTTTTTAAGGATTCTTTGATGAATAAAAAGTAAAAAAGAACAGCATTTATTCATAATATCAATATTTTGTAACAACATTCACTACCGTTCAAAAGTTTGGGGTCAGTGACATTTTTTTCTTTGTTTAAAAAAAATAAATTAATACTTTTATTCAGCAAGGATGTGTTAAATTGATAAAAAGTGATAGTAAAGGCTTATATTTTTTGAAAATAATGTATTCCTATTATTAATAATATATTTTTACTTAAGTTTTTTTTATAAGCTATTAAGCTTAAACTTATAATAAAAAAAATGAATGAAAAAGTAATGGAGATCGGTAGGAAGTTGTGTTATTTTTACTGATTCAGCTCATTGCCTGCTCTTAAGACGTTGATATTTGGAGAACATTGACGTATTGTGTTCCCTTCAATTAATTCCTCACATTTTCTTTACTGGGTCTTAAAAAGCTCTTTAAGAAGTCGTAAATGTACTTTCATGACACCTGCAGAAACCCTGTTTAAGTGCTCTTGCTTGCTGGAATCTAAAATGTGTTTGAAAATCAGGATAAAGAGGGTTGCACATAATTGTCACTGCAAACGGAGTTCATTTAGTAATCACTTGTTCTATTTAGTCGGAATGAAAAGCAAACATCACACTCATCAACATCTCTCTCTCTACAGAGCAGCTCCTGGAGTTCATGCATCAGCTGCCGGCTTTCGCTAACATGACCATGTCCGTCAGGAGGGATCTGTGTCAGGTCATGATGTTCGAGGTGGTGGAACAGGAGGGTACCATCATTCTTCAGGACAAACAGGAGGTAGAGACATGCCATGTCAGCTTCACTAGTACTAGCAGGCCTGGTAGAGTCGATTCAGTTACCATTCACATGCTTTTATGAATTCGAGTTAAGCCTTGTTTAAATGCAAATGCATGGCATAAAAACAAATAGATGTCTATACGATCTTACTCACACAATCATGAGTCTGTGTGTGTGTGTGTGTGTGTGTGTGTGTTGTGTGTGTCTGTGTCTGTGTCTGTGTCTGTGTCTGTGTGTGTGTGTGTGTGTGTGTGTGTGTGTTGTGTCTGTGTGTGTGTGTGTGTCTGTGTCTGTGTGCTGTGTGTTGTGTCTGTGTGTGTGTTGTGTGTGTCGTGTGTGTGTGTGTGTGTGTGTCGTGTGTTCTGTGTCTGTGTCTGTGTGTGTGTCTGTGTCTGTGTGTGTGTCGTGTGTGCTGTGTTGTGTCTGTGTGTGTGCTGTGTCTGTCTGTGTTGTGTCGTGTGTGCTGTGTTGTGTGTGTGTGTCTGTGTGCTGTGTGTGTGTTGTGTGTTGTGTTGTGTTGTGTCTCTCTGTGTGTGTGTTGTGTCGTGTGTCTGTGTCTGTGTGTGTGTGTGTTCTGTGTGTGTCTGTGTCTGTGTCTGTGTGTGTGTGTCTGTGTGTGTGTGTGTGTGTGTGTGTGTGTGTGTTGTGTGTGTGTGTGTGTGTGTGTGTTGTGTGTGTGTGTGTGTGTGTGTGTGTGTCTGTGTGTGTGTTGTGTGTGTGCTGTGTGTGTGTGTGTGTGTGTGTGTGTGTGTGTGTGTGTCGTGTGTGTGTGTGTGTGTGTGTGTGTGTGTTGTGTGTCTGTGTCTGTGTGTGTGTGTGTGTGTGTGTGTGTGTGTGTGTGTGTGTGTGTGTGTGTGTGTGTGTGTGTGTCTGTGTCTGTGTGTGTGTGTGTGTGTGTGTGTGTGTGTGTGTCTGTGTGTGTGTGTCTGTGTTGTGTCTGTGTGTGTGTGTGTGTTGTGTGTGTGTGTGTGTCGTGTGTGTGTGTGTGTGTGTGTGTGTTGTGTCTGTGTCGTGTGTGTGTGTGTCTCTGTGTGTGTCTGTGTCTGTGTGTGTGTGTGTGTGTGTCTCTGTGTGTGTGTGTGTCTGTGTTGTGTGTGTGTCTCTGTGTGTGTGTTGTGTTGTGTGTGTTGTGTCGTGTGTGTGTGTCTGTGTGTGTGTGTGTGTGTGTGTCGTGTGTCTGTTTCGTGTGTGTGTGTGTGTGTGTGTGTCTGTGTCTGTGTGTGTGTGTCTCTGTGTGTGTGTGTGTGTGCGTGTGTCTGTTTCCGTGTGTGTGTTGTGTGTGTGTGTGTGTGTGTGTGTGTGTGTGTGTGTGTTTGAGGCTGAGCAGTCTGTCATGAAGCAGAGTAATCATGTTAGATGTCGGATCACATGAAGACACTTTGAAGCACGTTATAAATGAGTTTAAAGAAGAGCTGAGAGGGGAAATGCACAGAGACAGTTAGCCGTGTTATTTGTGTGTGGGCTACTGTGAAGGTCAACAAGACAAACACGCTTCTGTGTGGATGAGAAGAAGACAGAAACACACGCAGTGGGAGCAAAGGTCAAGATATTGCAGCAGATTCACACACACACATTTTCACATGAAAGGAGCCACTTTACCTTTTCAGCCTGGGCGATATGGCCAAAAATATTATCGCAATATTTATTTCCATATCATACAATATCGATATTTAGCACAACACTCATTTGCCATTAATGGGGAAGGAAATGCTTTCCACGTGTTTGTTAAACCTTGTGATGAATGTGAAGATAAACTGTTCACAATTAAACTCCACAGGGCTTCCTTTTCATTTAGGACCCCATGACATCGGTTTTATTTTCCCCTAAATTATGTTTTTCCTTCTACTGGATGATTCAATACAAATAAAAAATGGTGTCTAATTAAATGCATTAATACAACTTTAATAATTTAATTAATCTTTTAAAATGTAATGAAAACATAATTTACAACAAACAATGCATTTTTATTTTTTTGTCAAATATAATGCTGCACAACAACACTGTAAATGTCACATGACACGTAGGGAGCCAGGAACGATGGAGACGAGGATTATAACAAACAACAGACTTTACTTAACAGGTGGAGGTAGACAGACACAGATGACGTTTGCATATGACAATAACTATGACTATAAATAGAGAGACCTAACTAGACACACCTGGAACTTAATCAAGACACAGACGGGGACTAATAAACTAATGATGACAGGAAACAGGAAGGACCAAATATGGGCACATGAGGATGGGAGACACAAGACTGGAAGACACAGGTCTGACAGTATAACTGTATAAGTTAAATACATCGATTGTATGACATTACAATTATTAGTAGTATTACTTGAGATTTACATTTTAGTATACAATGGTAATATATTTCTGTCATAATTTCTTTAAGTTAAACTGGACTTTTATTTTGATGGGTTCATGTAAAGGTCTTTCAGTTTTACTTTCAGTATGCATTTGACAGTAGTTTTTCTCAAATGAAATGGTGAAAAGCTTGTGAAGTGACTCCCAGAGCAGCTCTGGAGATGAGGTTCATGTGTTCATATTCTCATAAATCACATAAATCAAATGTGTTTGTGTTTGAGCATCGGACGAAACTGCGCCATTCATCCACACAGAGACATGCAGAACATGCAGAGTTAGCCTATTAGTGACAAACTTAACTTAAACTTAACTTAACTTAAACTTAACACTGACTGCTGTTATCACATTTATTTCTGCTGTTAGATGAATCCTTATCGAGTTAAAATGTCTAGAGCTTATCATGATTATCGACATGATCCCTGGAATGCCATCTCAACTGTTGTGCACCAAAATACCAGCGTCTGTAACAACCGATCTGACATGCATTAAACTCATTTGACGTCTGTGGTGTTTGCAGCTGGACCTGTGGTACGTGATCCTGAATGGTGCTGTGGAGATCAGCTATGGAGACGGCCGGACAGAGATCCTGTGCATGGGCAACAGCTTCGGGATCTCACCGTCTCTAGACAGACAGTTCATGAACGGAGTCGTGTGCACTAAAGGAGACGACTGCCAGGTGAGAGCATGCATGCAAGCTCATTTCTGCCAGAAGAAAATCATGCTTTGGTCAATCATAATTATGAGATTAAGAAGTCAGAAAAATTTGATAAATGTAAAATTATGATATACAGTGTCCCATAATTATAAGATGAAAGATAAATTATTAGAAACCATGAGAAAAAAGACTAAAGTATGACAAAAAGTTGAAATTTAAGAAGTTATATACGCACACATAAATTATAAATAAATTATATTATTGTACTATGAGATATAATTATCTTGTAATTATAAGATAAATTCAAAATTGTCATAATTATAAGTCGAAATTATGAGAAAATATGTATCATATAGGAGATACAAAATCTAAACTATGACATTAAGTCGTAATTATGAGATAAAGCTGAAATTATTATTATTATATTATATTATTATTATTGAAATTATTATTATTATAACGTAATATTTAATAATTCTGAAATAAGTTGAAATTATGAGATAAAGAAAATGTTTTCGTACTAAGCCATAGTTATACTATATATACATATTTATATTATGATATATATTATGATAAATTGTCAATGTACAATGAGATCATTATCTTGTAATTATGAGATAAATTCCAAATTATGGCAAAATATGTCATAATTATAAGATAAAGTTAAAATAATGAAATACTATGTATTAATTATGAGATAAAAATTCAAAATTGTCATATTAAAGGGATAGTTCACCTAAAAATAAAACTTCTGTCATTAATGTGATTAAATCATCACTATGAGAGGGGCAGAGAGCTCTCGTATTTCATCAAAAATATCTTAAATTGTGTTCTGAAGATAAATAAATGTCTAACGGGTCTGGAACGACATGATGGTGAGTAATTAATGACTTAATAATTTTCATTTTTGGGTGAACTGTCTCTTTAAGTCATAATTGGGATAAAGCTGAAAACATAACACACGGTCATAATTCTGAAATAAAAAAATTACAATTATGAGATAAAAGATAAAATGTCGAAACTAAAATATATTTTAAAATTTGAATTGAGACAAGTCAAAATTCTAAGTAAATTATGACTTAAAATACAAAAGGAAGGAGGATATTTTGAAAGTCATCGGGGTCCAAACAGCTTTGACATTTGGAACAACATCAAGGCGAATGTTCGTTTTTGGGTGAACTATCCCTTTAATGTGCAGCACAAACCACTTGTGTGAACTTCTCATTGGTCTGCATCACAACACACAAGTTAACTCTCTCACGGAGCGCCAGTTTCACAAACCCTCGCAGTTTCCCTCTACATCCTCCTCGTTCAAATCAGTGTGCGGAAGTACTAACCTTCAAGTTGATCCAAACCTAGATGATTTTGAAGAAGCTGCATGCTAAAATCTTCTGAAATCACTTAATAGCTTAGTGTAAGGAAAGTTTAATAATAAACAAGGTCATGGGTTCGATTCCCAGGGAATGCATGAACCAATAAAAACGGATACCTTGAATGCAATGCAAGTAGCTTTGGATAAAAATGTCTGATAAATGTAGTTTTTTTTCTAATGACGCATTCAGTTGCATGTTATATTACATGAAACACATAATAAGCTATTTTTTTTTCAATTCAAAGTCAGGTAGTTTGCATCACTGTATATAAGTGTCAGGTGTTAAATATTTCTGTCATGAAGCTTACATCTCATCTCGTACATTTTGAGGCATCACACATTTTGAGGAAATCATGCTTGACTTCTGTGAACAGAAAAGCCCGTCTTTGATATGATCGGCCATCTCAAACATTTTGACATCGACTAGTGCTGGTTTTCAACTTACCAATGAACAGATCTAAACAGTGTCCAAGAGAAAGGAATATCAAATGTTGCGGGACAGTTTATCCACATCTGATTATCATGGTTTATGTCCTGTTAAATGTCTGCATACTTCATTCGGTTCAATCAGAGTCGGGAGTGAACAGTGTTATCACTGACATGTCACACAGTGCTGTGGTCAGGGTCCGAATGCAAATGCCTCCTGATATAGCAACACTGCTGATTCCCTAAAAGAAAGTCTCCACCTCAACTTCCTCTTATACGCCGTGAGTCCGGCGCTCACGCACATACTCTTAGACACGTTGCACTGAGCGCGCTCCACTCATGAGTTGGTGCTATGAGTATCCGTGTGTGGTGCAGACTAACCTCCTGCTCTACTGTCAGTTCATTGCTCTTCCTCATGTTGTTGTGGACCAGTTTGTGTGCATCGCTCAAGAGGACTACTGCCGCATCCTCAACCATGTGGAGAAGAACACACACAAGGTGGAGGAGGAGGGCGAGATCGTTATGGTGAAGGAGCACCGAGAGCTGGATCGCAGCGGCACCAGGAAGGGCCACATTGTCATTAAGGTGAGGAAGAGTCACCGTAGTTTAGAATCGATCATTGCTTTGGGCTGCTGTTGTAGGATCTTGTCAGTTTAATGCTGGTCAAAAGGATGTGGCAAAAATAACAAATGATGACTGATTTGAAAAAGAAGCATCACATCATTGAGACACTAGGGTAAAGTCTTGGTATCTATAGATGGCCCTTAATCACATCAGATCAAGGTTTAAAAACTGACTTAACTTGGTCAGTTTGGTGTTTGGTGATGAGTTTGTGTCTCATTTAAAGTCACACCAGAGGTGTTCAGCTGGGATTAGACCAGTCAAGTTCTTCCACACTGACTGAATCATCATTTCTCTTTGATTCTTGTCTTATACACAGAGACACTGTCATGTTAGAATAGAAAAGAGTCCAAACTGTTGATATACAATTAGATTCCCTAGAATATCATTATATGCTTAAACATTAAGATTCATACTCATGGAAATTACTAAAGTACTCAAACCTTTCATTAGAAGGGGTGCCAATACTTTTGGCAATATAGTGTATATAACATTTTATTCCTAAAACATGATGAGGATTAATTTGTTTCTGTCTGTAGACAGTATTTTCTGATTTATGGAGTGATACATAGATTAATCTAAATCCTCTCTGCAAAAACATTTAATATATCAACAAAATCAAGCAAGAACTTTGGACATGGTTTTTTATCCAATGTTCAGATTCCTGTTCTGGAAATGTATGCAAATTAGTGCATACATAATTTAATTAGATTAAGTCTCCTTTACATATTTAAACATGACATTTTTAAAAACCCGTAATGCAAAATATAATGTCTTAATATGCTGTGATTAATCAGCGGGGCCAGTATGGTGAAGTGTTAGTTTTAAAGGTTACCGTGTTGACCTGTGCTGGCTTGGGTTAAACTAGACTGGACTTTGCAGCCTGAGCATTGCTCGTATGAAGCAGTGACGTTACCCGTTCAGTTTCAGGCCGGCTGCTGTCGGTTTCTGGTCCTCTGGAGAACGGCCGCTCTTAGTGACGTCTGCATCAGTCACGAGCAGTGCTGTGTTGTATCGGATTACATGTTATCTGAGAAAAAAAAATAGAGTATATTACATTTTCAAATGCTCATAATCAGATTACATTCTCTTATATTTTCCTTTGTACATCTCCTACTGTGTGTTATACCATTTATCTTGAATTATACTCAAATGTTAATAACACCGGTGACGTATTGCTGTAAAACACAATGACTCATCATCATATCCAGTGACCTTCAGTACGGTTGATTCTGGAAGTCTGGACTAAAATACATCAGACCTGGAAGACGTTGGGCGTGTGATGTCTTTGCTGTTTCTGTGTTTATTAATGTTTGTTCATGTAATGCAGGAATTCCCAAACTGTTATAGCCAAATTGAAATATCTCAGAGGAAGTTAATATTTCAATAATTTAATAATTCGCATGTATTCAGTTCTCTGATGTCGGTTGTCACAATGGCATGCAGGTTAACTCCTTAACTGTCGCCGTCCCGTATACGGGACGCCTAACTTTACTTCAATATATTACCATTAAATCTTAATCTAATCATGACAAACTATATATCGTTGGAAAGGTCCAAGACTCCTAAATAGATATTGTACCACTGTTTGTTGTAAAAAATTATGTAGGAGCAGTAATAGATTAATTTATGACAAGAGCGCACCTCAAAACATATACACCATAACAGGAGCTCTGATTTTTGACACAAAAATTCTATTCGTTTCCTTTTTTTCCTATCACATGTTTTAGTAATCATCATATATTATATATCATTTGAAAGCTTATAATCTCAAAATTCATCCTGTGAAAACCGTTTTGAAATCGGACATTGCGTTACCATAGAAATGGTACTTTCAAATATTTTAGCGGGCTCCTCCCCTTTAGTGGGAGGTGTCATATTCCAAATGTATTACGGTCTTATAGAATCACAACTTTTTATAATCTTGACAAAATACATATCATTGGAAAGGTCTGAGTCTCAAGATTCCATATTTGGTGGTCATTTTGTGATAAGAGTAAAAGTGGGAGAGAAATTGATACATTTGTGACAGAAAAGTGCATTAAAAAAATTCAATGGGGTTTGAATGGCACCCGGTGGCTGTTTGTGGTATAACGCCTAAACAAAATTGCATAGTAACCTCAATTTTTTATATATCAACTTCAAATTTGAAACACAACTTATTTAGACATATGGCTTTAATTTTATGCCAAATTTGGATTAAAACATATTTTGTAAAATACTTTATATAATATACAATAATAAATTGTACATTACATTTTATTTACAGTAAATTTAAACTTGTATAACTTTTTTTAACTTTCATTTTTCGAAATGATTTCACTTCTGCAATAATCTGCTGATTGTCTTCTTTAAAAAGAGACCAACCTTAGGTCTGTATTCAAAAGCATTCATGAATTATAACAATTTAACTTTAAATAGTGCACTTTCAAGTTTTTCAAAAAGGGGGGGTGACAGTTAAGGGGTTAACAAATATATCATTAGTGTTCAAGTGTTATTATTTTTATTTTGCATTTCTATTATTTATTCATTTTAATCAACTCACAAACCCACAGCAGTTCTTACATTAAGCCAGTTTGGGAAACCCCGATGTAATTTTTAATGCATTTTATGATGTTTCATTTTATGATGCTTTTTCTTTATCTTTGATGTTTTTATATCAATGTTACATTTAATAGTAAGTTTAAAACAAGTTAGATAAAAAAAGTAGTCAGAATACATTCCCTAAAAATAGTAACCTAGATTACTAACTACAATTTTCATCTTGTTATCTGTAATCAGTAACAAGCTACAATTTGTAAGTAATCTACCCAGCACTGTAACAGACCCTAGCAACGCCCTAGCAACTGCATGGAAATGTTCCTCTCTGCATGCATGCTCTCTATCAGCTGCTCTTGTGTTCTCTGTATCAGGGCACTCCTGAACGTCTGATCATGCACCTGGTGGAGGAGCCGTCGGTGGTGGATCCCACTTACATCGAGGACTTCCTCCTGACGTACCGCACCTTCCTGTCCAGCCCCATGGAAGTGGGCAAGAAACTTCTGGAATGGTTCAAAGTGGACAGTCTCAGAGACACGGTCAGTATGTGTGTGCATCGGTCTTTCTGTTTCTTACAGTGTTGTTTTTGTGGTAAATAATGGATTGCATGACGTATTTTTTGGGATCTTGCAGGTGACGAGAATCGTGTTGTTGTGGGTAAACAATCATTTTAACGACTTTGAAGGCGATCCGGTCATGACTCTGTTCCTGGAGGACTTTGAGAAGTTACTGGACTCCTCGGTGAGTGTCGACATCAGACAAAACCAGACTGATTTAATAAAACAGGGTTCCTACGGTCGAGAAAAACAGGGAAATATCAGGCATTTCTAATTTGTGACCCTGGACCACAAAACCAGTCATAAGGGTACATTTTTCAAAATTTAGATTTTTTGCATAATCTGAAAGCCGTATAAATCACCTTTCCATTGATATATGGTTTGTTATGATAGGACAATATTTGGTTAACATCTATTTGAAAATCTGGAATCTGAGGGTGCAAAAAAAAAATCTAAATATTGAGAAAAAATACCTTTAAAGTTGTTCAAATGAAGTTCTTAGCAATCTACAATATATCTTCATGGAACAAGATCTTTACTTATGTCCTAATGATTTTTCTCAGAAAAGATAAATCTATAATTTTGACCCGTGCAATATATTTTTGGCTATTGCTATAAATATACCTGTGCTACTTAAGACTGGTTTTGTGCTCCAAGGTCACATATAGTGATTTCTAGGCCTGGAAATCTTGTGAAAAAGAAGTAGCATACTTTTAAAAAAAGAGGAGCACTCTGATATACTTTAAAGTAATGAATGTCACTTTAGTTAAATGAAAATGTATTATGGTTTATATAGTGCAGAGCTTCCCAAACTTCAGAGGAGTAAGGCCCCCCCAAAAACATAGCAAAAGCTCCACGACCCCCCCCCCCCCCCCAACCTCTTTGTTAAAAAATATATAGATTAATGATATAAAGATATATTTGTATATTAGATATATTTAATAAAGCAAATTGTCTCTGCACAAAATTATCAACATTTATTAACCCGTTTGTAAGAATTATGAAAACTACCATCAAATCTAATATTTGTATATGTTGGTGAAAGTAAGATGATGTAAACATTCTTTACAAATATATTTAAATCCATAACACTACGCTTTCTGCATACTATTTACAATTATATTGCATTAAAGTGTGTAACAGAAGCTACTGTACATAGTTCACATATCTATTGCAATGAAATACATAACTATGTAAAAAAAAATAAAAACATCTACATTTCATTTGTATAATAAGGAGGGGTGGGGGGGGGGGGGGTCTCATTTTAGAACAATTCGAATATTTTAATTATTTAAATATTTTGATTTAGCCTAGCTACCCCTGCAATACCACTACGGCCCACAGTTTGGGAAGCACTGATATACTGCATTTATATTAAATACAGTTAGTTACATTTTGACCCACTTAAAGTGCTCCTATTATGCCATTTTTAAGTTTGTTAATATTGTTTTATGAGTGTCCTAAAGCAGATTTACATGCATACAAAGTAAAAAATAGCTTTAATTTGACCTCATTTCTAAATGATTCCTAAACGATTCGTGTGAAGCAGTTTGAAGAATCAGTCTCTCTAAACCCCGCCTCTCACTGCTGTGATTGGTCAGATGGCGCAGTCCTTTGTGATTGGTCTACCGCGTACAGCACGGATGACAGCCATGGGCGGACATTATGCAAATGTGTTACTTTGTGACGTACAGCCGTAACAGAATTAAGATTCAAATTCTTGACGACTCGTTTAGGCGATTGGGAGCCGACTCTTTTTTTTTTTAAAGACAATAACTTTATTTATCGTGCGCTGTCGGCTTCACAACTTTGCTGAAAGTTTATCTTCACATACTGCTACATGACACACTGCATGAAAAGGCATAATAGGGGCACTTTAAGTAGGACTTGAGTACATCTTTGTTATAAATATGTAATTTCATAATTATTTCTATTATTGTTTTTGAAATATGGTTAAGACAAGCATATGATAAACCCCTGTTATGAAATAATATGTAATGCAATTTAAATATATTTGTATTTATGTATTTTTAGTACATTTAAATTGTATATTATAAATATAAATATTAATTTAAATGTAATATCGAAAAACACTGCAGTTAAAATTATAATCAAGTAATTATAGTATGTTAGTCAACACATCAAAATAAACATACTAGTTTAAAGCACAACAAAAGATTATTGAAAGGCATATTAATGCATGATATTTCTTCAAAACGCCTCTCAGGCAGCTATATCAGTATCAGAATATTTACAGATTATGAACATATGTATTGTATCATGAATACATGGGAGTGGTTTTATCGAATTCAATTGAATTGTGTCTCAGAAAATGAAGGTCATCTGCGTCTGCTGAACATCGCGTGTGCTGCTAAAGCCAAGTGTCGTCAGATCACTCTGCAGAAGCCGTCCCGAGAGTCTCCGCTGTTCTTCACGCTTCAGGGCGGCAGCGAGCGGAGCTTCGGCATCTTCGTCGAGACTGTGGAGGAGGACAGTAAAGCGGCAGAAGCTGGGCTCAAGCGTGGAGATCAGGTACAGAGTACAGGAACGCGCTCTGCACTGAACAACACTCACCAGATCAATATTTCAGCATGAACACATTGTGTCTCGTCTGTCCTCAGATCATGGAGATTAATGGGCAGAACTTTGAGAACATCTCGTACTCCAAAGCCATGGATATCTTGAAGAACAACACACACCTCTCTCTTACTGTGAAGACCAACATCTTCGGTATGTCACAGAACATACAGATCGTTCTTATATCACAGCACTGCTTCATGCTGATTGGCTGACAGGTGTTATGAGGTGTTGATCTGATCTGCGACTGCGACACGGTTTCTCGAAATTGAGAATTTTTTTGACGTGACGTCATCTAGTCTGATATATAAGTGGTTGTTTCCATCTGAGCTGCTCATTTAATTCAATGCAAAAAAAAAACTGAAGCCCCACAAAAAGTCTGAAAAACATTTGGTGAATAAAGCAATGTCCCCCCCCCCCACATGTGTGCAGAAGATTAAAATGATCACTTACGACAAAGAAAGTTAGAAGTGCTGTTGTATTAAACGCAATAAATGACTTCACACAGCCGAGCGTTTTATTGACAGGCTTTGGCTCAGACATTTCTCCACAGCATCGTTTGACGTTCCCTCTCAGACGGTTATTCAGTCACATGACTTTGATATGCATCTTGCACCTTATTCAGTAAATCTGCAGAGCACTTACATGCCAATGCACATTTTAGAAATTGTATCTCCATTCAGCATTTTATGTTATATCAAAATTCAAGTAAAATCTGTAGATGCAAACAACAGCTGTGACCATGCAGACGCATTGTAGATGCACACACACACACCTGACTGTAACATCTGCTTTTTTTAAATCATATACTTTTATTAATCACTTACTCTAGCTTGGACAAACAGACCAACATTTAAATCTGTCTTAAAGGGATACTCCACCCCAAAATGAAAATTTTGTCATTTATCACTTACCCCCATGTCGTTCCAAACCAGTAAAAGCTTTGTTCGTCTTTAGAACACAATTAAAGATATTTAAGATTAAAACATGGGATGCTTGTGATTGTCCCATTGACTGCCAAGTAATTAACACGGTCAAGGTCCAGGAAAGTAAGAAAGACGTCATCAAAATAGTCCATCTGCCATCAGTGGTTCAATCTGAATTTAATGAAGCGACGAGAACAATGTTATTCAACAATTCATCTCCTCTGGTTCACTGTAGCGCTATTTTTGAGAATATCTGCTGGACGCAAGCAGCGTACGCTCTTCTGTGTCAGCCGCACCACAAGGATACGTCTTCTCTGTTTGTTTACGCTTTGATTTGAAAATGTTGTAGAAGACGTATCGTTGTGGTGCGGCTGACACAGAAGAGCGTACGCTGCTTGTGTTTGAAGCAGATGGAGTATTTTGACGATGTCTTTCATACTTTTCTGGACCTCAACAGTGTAATTTACTTGGCAGTCAATGGGTCACAAGCCTCCTGGTTTTCATCTAAAATATCTTCAATTGTTTTCCGAAGACGAACGAAGCTTTTACGGGTTTGGAACGATATGGGGTAAGTGATTAATGACACAATTATAATTTTGTGGTGGAGTAACCCTTTAAAAGCTTCCTAATTGTGTTTTGGAGGTCTCCTACATTAGGTTTACATGCACCCGAGGTTAAACAACACTTTAATTTTCTTATAATATACATTGCAGCATCACCTCTGTTCTCACTGTGCCTGAAACAGTCCGTTCAAGGATCAATGTAAAAATGACTTTAACCACTGACTCTTCACATCCTCATCCTTCATCCTGCAAAGTGGTTTTGCTTTCGCAGCACAGAAAAGCAGCGTCTTCTAGACATGACAATGTCTTTATTTTTCTTTATTTTGGAAGACAATAACTCCATTTGTTGTGCACTTTGATCTCTGAATCCTGCAGACCTTTTACATTCACAGACAGAAAAGTAAATATCTAAAAGGTAACATCCAATAAAGTAAAAAAGGTGCACTTTATTAGAAAAAAAACAACCAATATTTAAATCTCTTAATTGTCTTGGAATGCTCAAACGTGTCCTAATTACTGATATATGTGCTAGACAACATTATAAATACAGTATAGCTAGATAAACCCGGCGGATCACTCGTATCATCGTTAAATATCATCACATCACCTAGCACTAAAACTGGCTCTGAAACCGTGTGTATTGTGAAAAGCTGTATATACAAAAACATTTGGTAACACTTTACTTGAGGGACTAATTCTCACTGTTAAATGCGTATGCATTATACTAACATATTGGCTTATTAGTCCTTATGAAGCACATTTATGTTTTAGTTTGCATGAGCATTTTTGAATCCCTTAATCCATACCTAAAAACTACCTTACTAACTATTAATAAACAGCAAATTAGGAGTTTATTGAGGCAAAAATCATAGTTAATAGTGCAAACTGTTTTTACTTTGTCGCAGTTTTCAAAGAGCTTCAGAGCCGCGTGAGGAACGAGAAGAAGAACGGTTGTCCTCACATCCCTAAGATTCAGGAGAGGAAGAGCAACCGCTTCTCCATCCCGGATCTGCCCGGTGACTTGGAGTTTCCCTCGGACAGCAAGAGCCGCAAGAAGATGAAGGCCAACACGGTGACTGGAGGACGCAACAAGATCCGTAAGATGTTGGAGAAGACCAGATTCAGCATCCTGCCTCCGAAACCCTTCAGGTAAAGACATGTTCTTGAGTGGATGAGAGTCTAGAGTTCTCTCATGAGCCTCCATTCGATGCTTATCGCCTCGTCCATGTCCTGAGCAACATGTTCATGGAGTTACACGATTCCTCCATCAGCATCACGACTGGCATCTGTCGGCAGCCACGCTAGTTAGTGCTCTTAGTGTCTCTAGAGGCGTTTCACTGCATGACATTCTCACGCTCTCACAGGGTTTGAACAGACCTCCATCCATCCATCAGTTTGGAGGAAGCAGATGCACCGGTCACATGAAAACATGTTTTCATCCCACAATCTTTCTACATAAAGTAAATCAGTGTTTTAGGAGAATTAAAAAGTTGTGCCATTGTTTTTATGACAGTTAAGCACATTTTCACTGCTGTAATTTATCCATATTAGGGCTGTCCAAACAGCTGAAAAACTAAATTAGAATTTTGTACTTAAATATCATCAATGTTTGAATTATATTTGAATTTAAAAGACATAAATTCAGTATTTTTGGCTTCTCTCTTGAGGTCACAAGAGGGCGCATCATGCAAAATATCAATGCATGTTTCTTCAAAGCAATAAAATTACACGACTATCTTTGAAAAAAGTGTAACATTTTTAAAATCATATAGAATTTATTAAATTGCTTAAACAATTAGAAACAAAACAGCATCATGTATATATGCATAGTTTAATACAAAGGACCGAAAACCAATCACAAATAGTACTTTTTGAATTTAAAAACATGAGATGCAGTGGGACGGCAAAAACCGCCATAAAGTCTCGAGACATGTTTTTTAAAAGTTGAACTTGCATTAATCTTACATGGCTTTCTAAACATGCGGCTCTCTTGTGCGAGACACGAGTGCAACGGTGATAGATGTCCCTCTAGAAAATGCGATAAATATGTTTGGTTTCAGTTTTGACGTAAACAACATCTTCTCCGCATTAATATTCTCTTTTTCCTCAATATTTTGAATGAACAACGTAGCTTCTCCACATCTAGTGGTTTCAACTTGATAGGCTAAAAAATAAATAAATAAAAAATTGGATTCGAATGTGGATTTATATTTTTAATTTGATGAATATTCGAAATTCACATTTTTTTGACAGCCCTAATCCAGATGCTACAATTCATTTATTTAGAAAACTTCAGGCTGGTGTGTTTGAACTGGACTCCCATGTATGATTTTGTTAAAGAAAATGTGCTCAACTGTCATAAAATAATCAAATTAAACCATTTAACATGAAAAACATACTATCTCAAAATACATACAATCCTAGTCATAAAGTGTTTCGTACACAGTTTGAAAGTTCTTCTTTCCTTTCATTTTCAAGACCTAAGGTAAAATATCCATTGTTTTCTGTATGGTTATTAAAATAATGCAAGTATTAATAACTAAAACCTATTTAACACTTATACATGTACAGGTACATTTAATCATTTAGCAGACACTTTTGTCCAAAGCCACTTAAAAATGAGAACAATAGAAGCAATCAAACAATAAAAGAGTAATCTGTAAGTGCTGTGAAAAGTCTCTGTTAGTCTAACACAGGACATGTAATGTTTTTCTATAGCTAGTTGGGCTAGTGTTAGAGGGTGTTTTTATAAAAATGATAATAATAAACAAGTAGAGAGAATAGAAAAGTAGTGTTAGTGTCAAAACATTTTTTATAAATAAAGAAAGCAAGTAGATAGAAATAGAATAGTGTTAGAGGGTCATCTTTTTTAATACATAAAAATAAACAAGTCGATAGAATAGAAATAGAATAGAATACACAAAGCACTGAGATCATCGCTGTCATTGGACACACTTGTATGTACGCAGAAATAGAAACCGTTCGAAAGGAGATTTATTTTATCGCATGTGTCTAGATAGAACATGGTGCAGATGATCGAAATGTCATGTCGTTCATGCACAGTATGTGTTTTATTATTGGATGGTGGGGTTAAGGTGAGGTGTGTCTGAGCACTTCAGGGGCTTGTGTTTGTGGTTCACCTGAGTGCTTGATGCTTGTACTAGTACATCACGTGTCTTCTGTTTTTATGGCTGCTTCACTGCACAGGGGACTGTTTGGGTAAGAAACACCTGCTCGACACTCTCTGTCTTATGAAAAAATCATGAAGTCATAATGTTGGGAGTTGTGTCCTCTGCCAGAAGAGATTGTTTGCGTGAACATTGTGTTGTTTCATCCTCATATCAAGTGTTTTCACATTTCACTGACACTTTTCCTGTGTGTTCATAAAGAGTTGCATCCCATCCTAACCAGGCACAACATTTCCAGCAGCCAATCAGAGCGTGACATTTAATACACAGTTATTAGTTTTTTTGACCGGAGCCACCCAGCACGACATAACATATGCAAAACGAGCAACATGTCGACTAAAGCTGTAATTGATGAGGAATAGAGGTGCTTGTATCGTGTTGTGCCTGGTCAGGTGTTGTCTGTCATTGGTCAACATGTTTTCTTTATGTAAATGAACAGTGTATTGTCACAGTTCCTGTGTAATAGTCATTGTTTTCGCTTCCTGTTTCTGTGAAATCACGAGTGCTGTTTGTCACAGGACCTGGCAGTGCATACTAGCGTAATATTCTGTGTAGTGGTAGACCGATTAATCGGCACCGATAGTTCGATTGCCGCAACTATCGGTTATCGGTAAAAGTCCATGCCGATAGTTTTCCGTTTTGCGTGCATTGCTGGAGTGTCTGAGAAGGGTCCGCTGGCATTATACACTACGAGAGCAGCCTCTAGAGGCAGAAATCACTGACAGCACGTGTTGTTTATTTTGACATGTGACACTGCGCACTGCACTGAGCCGGAAACTTCAAATTTAAATACAGCCGACAGAAAATCCTGCAGAGCGCCATTCACATAGTTTTCTATTAAATGACATTATATTTGTCCTAAATCATTGTAAATGTACATAATTACTTCACTCTAGGCTATACATTTTGTATTGTGCATTTTTTAGCAAAACGTTTGTCTTTCTGTGGCTCTAATAAAGTCTGTATGCTTCATATAGAGAGCTGTAATAGAATCGCTCTTTCTCTTTCCACTTAGCTGTTTTTTAAACCGAAATTCTAACTTTTTAATGCCACATTGTTCATTCTAGAAACAAACTTCTGTCCGTTTGGTGATCAAATAAACTGTTTTAGAACGCCACTTGAATTGAACGCAAAGCGTCGTGTGTGTGTGTGTGTGTGTGTGTGTGTGTGTGTGTGTGTGTGTGTGTGTGTGTGTGTGTGCGTGCGTGCGTGCGTGTGTGGTGTGTGTGTGTGAGAGAGATACCTCTGAGTTCTCCTAGACACAGCGCTGCACTTTTCCCTAATTTTTGCTTTTGCGCTTTTGTGTGACTAATTTTTTCTTAATTATTAGATAATTATCAAGTGTTAAAATAGAAGCAAATACAGTGTGTGAGTACACAAACAATATCCAAATGTATGTAATTTTAATGGTATGGCCTTGTGTAGATATTTAAAGATGGCCATCTTTAAGCATGACTGATGAAATTAAATGGTAATACTTAACAATAAGAGTCCATTCGTAGCATTAATGAAAACCGTAGAAGTATTGTTTCTTGTTAGAGTGTTCATTTCAACATTCGCTATTAGCTACATATATAGGCTACATTTCTTAATTTTAACGTTTCTTCTTTTAAAATTAGAAAACTTTGAAATCACTAAAGATCGATATAATTAATACTATTAATATTTTTATTCATTTGCAAAGTATGGTTCAGTACTGTTACTGCTTATATTTTTTTAATAGCAAAGCTCTAGTTTTATTTCAGTATCCATTTAAAAACAGTTGATTAATCGGTATCGGCCAGTGTGGTCCAACCTAGCTATCGGTATCAGTAAAATCCACCATCGGTTGACCTCTAATTCTGTGTAGTATGTATGATTGTACTCACAACACACTTTCTGTAGGTCCTATAAATCTTCATCCGTGTGTGTGTGTGTGTGTGTGTGTGTGTGTGTGTGTGTGTGTGTGTGTGGTGTGTGTGTGTGTGTGTGTGTGTGTGTATGTTTGTGTCTTTGTCTGTGTGTGTGTGTGTGTGTGTGTGTGTGTGTGTGTGTGTGTGTGTGTGTGTGTGTGTGTGTGTGTGTGTGTGTGTGTGTGTGTATGTTTGTGTCTTTGTCTGTGTGTGTCTGTGTCTGTGTCTGTGTCTGTGTCTGTGTGTGTGTGTCTGTGTCTGTGTGTGTCTCTGTGTGTGTGTGTGTGTTGTGTGTGTGTGTGTGTGTGTGTGTGTGTGTGTGTGTGTGTGTGTGTGTGTGTGTGTGTGTGGTAGCCGTGTGTATGGAAGCCCATTTCTGCCATGTAAGAAAAAAAAATCCTAAAATTTTCAGTCTCAAAATTGAAACTGGGTTTGTTCAAGGTGCTTAAAGTACTTGAATTTGACTTTTTGACATTTAAGTCCTTGAAAACCTTTGGAAGCAACCATATTTATGAAGAGGTACTTGAAAAGTGCTTGAATGTTTGAAAGATAATATATATGAAATTGGTGTTTCATTTTGTTTAATAAAACACAAATACCATATTTTCACACAAAATTAACACCGCTTATATAGAGCCATATGACATGAAAAGTTCAATTAGCTGGTGTCATTATGACTTTGTATCTCATAATTATGACTTAGAATTTTTACTTTATCTTATAATTATGACAATATCATGATTTTGACATTTATCTCATGACTTTTAACTATTTCAGACTTTCTCATAATTATGACTTAGTGTCTTAACTTGACTTTTATCTAATAATTAAGATATAGTATGTCAATTTTTACTTATCTTGTGACATTTTACCTCATAATTTTTGACTTAGTATGTCAATTTAACTTATAATTATTACTTTTAACTTAAAATAATGACATAGCATGTCATAACTTGACGTTTCTCATAATTGTGACTTAAAATGGCAAAATTTCATCTTATTTCATAATTTTTACTTTTCATCTCATAATTTTTACTTAGTATGTCAGTTTATCTTATTATGCGTTTTAACTTACAACTATGACATGGTATGTTATATAATTATGCATTTAGTCTTATCTCATAATTTGTATCTTTTGTTCTCATAATCAAGATACAGTATTTCATTTAGACTTATCTCGTGACTTTTTATCTCACAATGTTGACTTAGAATGTCAATTCATCTCATAAATATGATTTTTAATCTTCTAATTATGACATAACATGTCAATTGAAATTTGACCTCATAATTGTGTCTTTTAATCTCAAGACTGATTTAGTAAAGCGTGTTTTTTCTTGTGGTGGGAATGTGTTTCTGAGTGATGTGCGGTTTGTGGTGTTCTTTGTGCTCTTGTATTGTGTCTCCTGCAGTATCAGATGTGATGGATGGAGAGGCGTGTTGTCCTCTCAGAGTTAATTAGTTAATTAGCCGTCTGTGTAAAGGTCAGCGTCTGATTGACTCATGAGACAGCGCTGTTTCATCTCGTCTGAGACGTCACATGTTCTTGCCCTTCTTTTGCTGCGTTTGCTCATCACAGCCTCGTGTCTCATTCATGGATTGTGTGTGTGTTCGTGTCTGTTTAGAGCGCTTTCACACTGAGGCTTCTGGCATCACAGTTTGCTGCATTTCTCATGGCCATCGGCGAGCAGCTCGCTTTCTTCGTATCATTGCAGTATGTCTGCAGCAGATGAATGCATGTGTAAACAGCAAATAATTCATCAGTGATGTTACTCCAAGACTTTCTCTAAAGCATCTTTACTTTTCCTCTGACATCACTTAAGGGTTCCTGGATGATGTTAAGCAGTAGTTAATCCGTTCAGTCAATCAAGTGTGAAAACGGCCTAAATGTCCATGTGCAGGGTTTCTGCAGGTCTTAAAAAGTCTCAAATCACCGTCCCACAAATGAAGGCCTAAAAAGGTCTTAAATTAGAGCAGAATGTCTTACATTTATAAAGTCACAAATACAACAAATTACAATCTATTCACACAAAGTTAACGTCTAATAGAGAGCCACATGACATGAAAAGTTGAATTGACTTTATGACTTTTTATCTCATAATTATGACTTAAAATGTCAATTTTGTCTTTTTAGCTCAGAACTTTTACTTTGTCTCATAATTACGACAATGTCATAGTTTTGCCTTTTATCTCACGACTTATATCTCATAATTATGACTTCGTTTCATAGCTAGTTTATACATTTTTATCTCATTATTAATATATAGTATATTTCAATTTCAACATATCATATGACTTTTTAATCTCAATTTTGACTGTCAATGTATCTCATAATTATGCTTTTTAATTGAAAGTTTCATGCACGGCAAAACATGCATCTTCCTCAGTATTTTTGTCTCATTTTACAATATAAATGTCTAAACTTTCTTAAATCAAGACACATTTACTTGAGATGCAAACTGAACACATCAAAGCCCTGTTTTCTAAGAAACTAAGTGAATACCTGTCATTGGGGTATGAAAGTTTTTTTTTTTATTAGTGCAATGAATTAAAAAGTAATTCAGATCTGTTGGAAGTTGAATTTGTAATGTTTTCAGTCACGTGACCGGCTCAAAGACTTGGACTTGCAAAACATCATAGAACTGCAGCACAAGCGTGTCAATTTTTCATCTGTTTCCCAGCCGCAAATATTTAGATCACCTCGTAAAATAATAAAACAAAGCTATGTGACCAAAATGCAAGTTTTGGCCATTTGCAATCTATATTAAGCACCCGCGGCGATATTTCAATCATTAAACAGTGTGACAAAACGTTGTAAAAACACTTAAAGTGCCTTAATATATTTAAAACGGTAATATTAAAAGATCTAATTCAGTAATCACCTAGTTAATGGCACATAGTTTACACAGACAAACTGATGAGGCCTGATTATGAACGCAGTCTGCTTAACGGTTCAGTGTTTTCCTTCTAATGGGTTTCTATGGGAAGAACACTTTGCACATTGTGTTTATGTCCTGGCTTCATCTGCTTGCCTGTACAAAATATACATCATCAAGAAGGTGTCTACTGAATTTCGCCTTTTACTCTGCTTTTTACTACATTACTGCTAAATGCAGTCTGTGTAAAAATAGCTGTCGGTCAGTGGAGCAAAGCTTCGATTGCCCTGCCAGGTGGGTGTTTCTATAACGGTGTGACGTCATGTGAAAACATCAATAAAAAGACATTGACATTTAGAGACCATACTGATGTATTGTGTTCCATTTCTTTTACTCCTTGAAATTTATTTACTTGGTCTTAGAAAGCTCTTAAACCTTAAATCTTTGTAAAACCTGCAGAAACCCTAAGGTGAAAATCTCTTCTGTGTGTGTGTGTGTGTGTGTGTGTGTGGTGTGTGTGTGTGTGTGTGTGCGCGCGCGCTGTGTGTGTGTGTGTGTGTGGTGGTGCGCGGTGTGTGTGTGTGGTGCTGTGTGTGTTTGTGTGACGCGTGTGTGTCATGTGTGGTTGTGTGGTGTGTGTGTGTTGTGTGTGTGTGGTGTGTGTGTGTGTGTGTGGTGTGTGTGTGGGCATGTGTGTGTGTGTGCGCTTGTGTGGTGTGTGTAGTGTGCACTGTGTGTGTGTGTGTGTGTGTGTGTGTGTGTGTTGTGTGGTGTGTGTGTGTGTGTGTGTGGTGTGTGTTGTGTGTGTGTGTGTGTGTGTGCGCGCTGTGTGTGTGTGTGTGTTGTGTGGTGCGCTGTGTGTGTGCGTGTGTGTGTGTCGTGTGTGTGTGTGTGTGTGTGTGTGTGTGTGTGTGTGTGCATGCGTGCGTGCGTGTGTGTGTTTATTGACATGCAGTGTTAGTGTTTGTGCTGGATGAAATCCATCTCTCTCTGTGTCTGCAGTGACAGTGGCATGTCTCAGTCTCAGGACGACAGTATCGTGGGCACTAAGCAGTGCCGGCACAGCGTGGCCATAATGCCCATCCCAGGCAGCCTGTCGTCCAGCAGTCCTGACCTGCTTCATCCCGCCGCCAGCGCTCTGGACTTTTCCAACCCTTCAGGTAAGAATCACACCATCGGAGCACGAGTTCAGCCTCCTGCAGCTGATATAATGACCATAGACATGTCATCATATGATGCAGGTGCTGAAGGTAAACAAAGCTGGATTTAACACAATATTTGCTCACAGATTGTCCTACTATTTAGTCCTACTTAAGTTGATCAACAAGTTCAAGTTCATCTAATTGCATTTAATAAAACATTTAACTAATACATTTTCATTTAATTGTACATTTCATGCAATTAGTTCATTACACTCAGTTTGCACTTTTAACGTATATTATTTCCATATTGAGTGCTCATTTTAGTTATGCGCAAAGTGTGTTTTTTTCACAATGAAGGTTTCTGCTGTAGATGAGTGCACCTGATGCTGTTCGCTCCTTATTTCAAGCTCTGAAAACCTTCTGCATGCAAATAGAGATATAGGTCGAATATATGAGGATGCTGGGAAGGATTCCTGTAAATGTTCAAATGAAAGCTTGCGGTCAGTTTCAGATCCTCTGCACAGGAACGTGGAAACCAGCTGAAGTTAAAGGGATAGTTCAGCCAAAAATGAAGATAGTTATTTGCATCACTTACTCACCCTTGTGTTGTTTTGATGCTGTATGCCCCTTCTTTTTCAGACCACAAAAGGAGATTTTTTTAAATATTGTCCTGCACACGCTTGTCTATATAATGGCAGTATAAGATGATCAGCATCAAGCTTTTTTTAAAAGATGCAAAAATATCACAGAAAGGTCTCATGCTGTGTTCAGCGGGTATACGATAGGGTTTGGTAAAAAACAAATTTAAATTTAACATATTATTTAACAAATATCCTGACTTTGGTCTCTGTGTACAACTGTGAAAAATCAAGATGAATAAAAATGTGACATGAAATACAATCCATGGCTTTCTTCTCTCAGGTAAATATATCTGTTGTGCTCGTCGTTATCGTGTTCATTTATCAACTCCTTCTGAGTTTCTGTCCAGAGATATTAGACGAAGTGAAGAAAGTACACAGACACTTTTTAGGAGATTTCTAGGCATTTTTTATGTCGTATTTTTATTTATTTCGATTTTTTCACAAGTTGTGTGTTTTCCTGGATGAGCTGGAGTGAACTGCGGTGCTAATAGTCTCACGAGCGCACAGTCGTGCATTCAGGGCATTTATTAAATAATATATTACATTTTGGTTTGTTTTTCACCAAACCCTATCCTATACCCCTCAAACACGTGAAATATACGGCACGTGTCATATAGCATCTTTTTTTAAAAGCTTAATGCTGATTTCCATGGACAAGTGTGTGTGCATTTATTTTTATTTATTTGTTAAATCTTCTTTTCTGGTCTGAAAATCAAAAAAGGGCATACGGCATTAGAACAACACAAGGGTGAGTAAATAATGACTTATTTTTCTCTTTTGGTTGAACTATCTCTTTTATATGCAGCGTGATGTTCGGTGTGAGAGACGGTTATAACGCGCAGGCCATCTCTAGATTAGTTGTGATGTGTTCTGGAGTGTCATGTGTCATCTCTCTCTCTCTGTCTTTACTCTTTGTATGTTTCTTGGCTCCTCGAAGTGGCTGGTTTCTACTGTAAGTACATCCTACGTACACGTTTTGAACTCATTTGCACGTGATCATGGGTTTGTGGCATGACATATTTTACTCTCAGTGTTCAAAAGCATGTGAAAATGCATCAGTGTGATGGATTGTGTTCCAAACCGATAAGACTTCATCTTCAAACAGTGTGGAAGCCGACAGCTTGAACAGATCTGCGCCAAACATCTTGTCATTGAGCCATTGACCTCCCCTTTCATTTCACCTGAGGTTTCGGCCCTGCTATGAATGTGTGTGTTGTGTTTAACTCCATCTCTTTCCTCTTGACACAAACAGACATCCCAGATCAGGTGATCCGCGTGTTCAAGGCCGACCAGCAGAGCTGCTATATCATCATCAGTAAAGACACCACAGCCAAAGATGTCGTCTCGCATGTGGTCAGCGAGTTCGGCCTCATCGCCGCTTCAGAGACCTACTCGCTGTGTGAGGTCTCCGTTAGTCCTGAAGGAGTCATCAAACAGCGCCGCCTGCCCGACCAGCTCTCAAAACTAGCGGACCGCATCCAGCTCAACGGCAGGTAACCAGCACCTCGGCCACAAACGGGACATGTGATGAACGCTGTGTGATTAGACTTTAGCTAAACACAATTCAATTAAAATGCCTAAAGCTATGGATGCACCGAAATTAAAATTCTTGGCCGAAGCCGAACAAAATGAAACACCGAATACTGAACACATTTTTTCAAAAATGTTCTACCCCATGTAGGCCTATTTTGCAATTTTTTTTCACTATTGCATAAATTAAATAGCCAAAATCTGCTTTTTACTCTTTTATCCTGCTTTACAAAAAAATAAAATAATTACTTAACACTGAACATTTTTATACATCCTATCTGACATTATACCAACAAAGTACAATTTAACTTAAAATGAATAAGTTAGTAAAATAATATTTTTTGGCCATTTGAGACCCCATTCTTGAATCAGGCTTGTATTTTTTTCTGTATAAATAAATGCAGCCTTGCTGAGCAGAAGAGACTTCTTTTAAAGCATTAGAAAATATTTTAAAACATTAGAAAATATTAAAGATCCCAATTTGAACACCTTTGCTGAATGTCATAGTAAATGTATTAATACAGCTGTTGTAGGGTAATTATTTATATCATTATTATTGTGTTTTTATTTTATTTTACAGAACAAGAGTAAAATTACAATACTAATATGCAGGAACCAGGAAGACCTCAGTGCTTCTGTTTGTTGATAACAGCATGCAGATATTTCTCAGATTTCTTTGGGAAGATGTTTGTCACACGTATCACATTGTCACACGTCTTTAAAAAAAATTATAAAAATGAGCAAATGATGAGTAAGTGTTTCAGCGCAGAATTTCCTCGCGCTTTGAACCCTGGCGCCGCGAGCTCGTGCAGCGCTGTTTGAATACATGCCATTCGTGTGTGTTTTAGAAAACATAACATTCTGTAGTTTATTTGCTAATCCATTTCACGATTTCAATCATCACAGTAACCAGCAACAACCACCCGTCCTCTTCTCATCGGAGACATGAGAAGCAGCGCTAGCAGTCTCTCGCTGTCAGTGTCTCGTGCTTGTAATGATATCTGCGTCTCTCTCTCTGACCGTTTTAAATGCTTCCACACTGCAGACGTGTTTGCTGCATTAGTGCTCGCCTCTATTTGATCGCGTTACATCATTGTTCGGTACAAATTATTTGGTCTTTTCGCTTATTCGGCCGAACACCAAAATAGTTTTTTTCCTATTTTTGGCTGAACAATTTCGGTTGCCGAACATTCGGTGCATCCCTACCTAAAGCTAGCCTTCCCTTGTCATGACTTGCAATTAGAAGCGTTTCTAAACCTGTTGTCCAACAAAAGAGAACATTATAACGTTTTTACTCCACAACATCAGTCAAATGCTCCTTTTGTGATCTGATGTGGCTTCTTGTCACAGAATGAGGTAGAAAATGTTCTATGTTGATTAGGAGTGGATTATAAATATACTTAATTATTATGAAAATACCAGAGGTGGAATAACACAGGTAAACTACATTGTCGCAGTCAAGTGATTATTGTCATTCGTTTATATCTTCTGTTTACAACGGTAGCAATGCCTTTGCCCATATTAGGGATTTCCTGGAACGTAATTAGTTCTGTTGTCTCTGTGACACATATGTGGAGTTTTTGCGCGAGGGCGCCCTCTGGTGTCCAGTATGAATGAAACAGTCATTAAATGTGTTTATTGCGCTTATGGCCAATCCATCCTATATTGGGTAAAAAAATAAATAAAAGATTATGTATCGGATAAGGCACTGTTTAGGCACCGGGACATAAAAGAAAAAACGATACCCAACCCTATATAGTAATCCCATCATTCATGTGTTTACTCAGGTACTACCTGAAGAACAACATGGAGACAGAGACGCTTTGCTCTGATGAAGACGCTCAGGAGCTCTTGAGGGAGAGTCAGATCAGTCTCCTGCAGCTCGGCACCGTGGAGGTGGCTGCGCAGCTCTCCATGAGAGACTTTGTCCTGTTCCGTAACATCGAGTCCGCCGAGTATGTGGACGAACTGTTTAAGCTGGACCCCGGCAGAGGAGGCAACAGCCACCTGAAGCAGTTCGAGGAGGTCATGAACCAGGAGACCTTCTGGGTGGCCACTGAGATCCTGCGCGATCCCAACGCGCTCAAACGCATGAAGACCATCAAGCACTTTATCAAGATCGCTCTGCACTGCCGCGAGTGCAAGAACTTCAACTCCATGTTTGCCATTATTAGGTGAGTCTCACAAACCTCTGTGATAATCAGTGGTGCTCTACATTGAAGAATTCATCTCGTATTTACATCATGCCTACACTTGGTTTGTTATAATGAGAGGATTATTAACAACATTCTGCCTAAAGCCGGACTCACACTACATTTACATTTACATTTAGTCATTTAGCAGACGCTTTTATCCAAAGCGACTTACAATTGGGGAGTACATAAAGCGATTAATCTTGAAGAAGCAAACATACAGAGGAAGTGCCAATAACACCAAGTCTCAGGCATTGTTCAAATTGTTCAAAGGCTCAGGCAGTGTCACACTACAGGAGTTTTAAAATCCTAACCGATTATGAAATCTGGTTGCAGCACACACATACTGAGAATCTTAGCAGATTTTCTTACCCTCAAATCTTAAACATGCACACACTACAAGATATAATTAAGATTATTATGCCGGAGGAAGAGGTGCACGTGAGGTGCACGGTTTAGCGACTAATGTTTATTAGTGCTGTGTATCACCAGCAAAGTCACGATACGATACGTATCACGATACGGGACTGCATTGAATTTCACCTCCAAAAAATTTTTAAAATGTACTCGTTCTACAAAATTTTTATTGTAATGTACTCATATTAATATATAAAAAATCATCTTAACATTGCTGGTAGGTTATCATTGCACAAATTAACGTACTCTCTACATTTAAAAAGTAAAAATAAGAAGAGTTCTAACCTAATGTGCCATCTTCACTGAATCAAACGCACACACACACACACACACACACACACACACACACACACACACACACACGCTCTGTCACTCAAACACACACACACACACACACACACACACACACACACACACACACACACACACACACACACATGCTCTGTCACTCTCACACAGACACACACACACGCTCTGTCACTCACACACACACAAACACACACACAAACACACACGCTCTGTCACTCACTCACACACACACACACACACACACGCTCTGTCACTCACACACACACGCTCTGTCACTCTCACACACACACAGACACACACACGCTCTGTCCCTCACACACACATAAACACACACACACACACACACACTCTCACTCACACAGACACACACACACACACACACACACATGCTCTGTCACTCACACACACACACAAACACACACACACACGCCCTGTCACTCACACACACACACACACACACACACACACACACACACACACACACGCTCTGTCACTCTCACAGACACACACACACACACACAAACGCTCTGTCACTCACTCAGTCACTCACACACACACGCTCAGTCACACACACAGATCATGCTGCGGCCACACACAGACATTCAGCAACAACATTTTTATCTCTGCCTCCCAAAATTGTTTCAATAAAATAGCTTAATCGCTCAAGAGCTACATTATCTTTCTCAACAAGGAGCTGGTAACATCATTGTTTCTAAAGGATTTAAAGCCACAGCTTCACTGTTACGGTGGTAATTCATACATACACAGCATCTCTCTCCCTCTCTCTCTCTCTCTCTCTCTCTCTCTCTCTCTCTCTCTCCCTGTCTCTCTCTCTCTCTTCTCTCTCTCTCTCTCTCTCTCTCTCTCTCTCTCCCTGTCTCTCTCCCTGTCTCTCTCTCTCTCTCTCTCTCTCTCTCTCTCTCTCTCTCTCTCTCTCTCTCTCTAACACTTGATGAATTACACTTTTCTGAGAATATAATATTGAAGTGGAGATCGCTAAACTGCAAGCTAGCCGGTGTTTTCAGAAAGCAAGCACGTTTATATTCACAGTGGAGCGAGCGCGCGTACACATGATTGCCAGGTTGACAAAGATAAGTATCACATTTAGCAGATAAGTGGGAAGCTCTGTTTCGGAGATTATGTGTGTTTATATCAGGCAACCCAGTAGTGTTCCTCTGCGGCCAGATGAAACATTGTTGTTAAACATTTTAAAATGTGTTCTTGTATTCAGATTAAGTGCGGTCCACTGCTGCACACGTGCCACAATATCTATACAGGGCCATTGTGAAAGTAATGACGTAATCATAGTCGTGATCATCCCGATTTAAATCCTAAATATCAAACATGTTTGATATGATCAGGGTGGCCCTGATTTGTGTGCGGGAGGTGCAAGATTTGATCTGTGAACGCTTCACATTACCAGATAATCTGCGCCGAACATCGAAGCCGATCGAGGTTCTCGACAAGGTTTTTCGTCCGATTCTCGGGAGGGAAAAATATGGGCTAAATTGGGCTAAAAATCCTGTAGTGTGACCCCGACTTAACTTAACCTCCTCTGGTTGCCACTGTATTCAAGAAATCATCAGATGTGTCTGTGATTGGCTACATTGCTCAGTGCTGCAAAGCATGTTGTAAATAGAAACCTTGCACTGGTGTGCCCAAATATTTATTTGCATGCAGTAAATGCAATTGCAACTGAAATGGTTGCACTGTAGAGCCCTCTAATAGATATTTCTGAATTATCCACAAGAAAAATATTCATAATTTACAATTTACACAAATTATGCAGTTGTGCAGCTTCATCAGAACATAAAATGCAGCTTTAATCACTCTTATTTTGCAAATGTGACCCTGGAGCACAAAAGCAGTCTTAAGTCGCTGGGGTACATTTATAGCAATAGCCAAAAATACATTGTATTGGTCAAAATTATAGATTTTCCTTTTATGCCAAAAATTATTAGGACATCAAGTAAAGATCATGTTTCATGAATATATTTTGTCAATTTCCCACTGTAAATATATCAAAACTTAATTTTTGAGTAGTAATATGCATTGCTAAGAACTCTATTTGACAACTTTAAAGGCAATTTTCTTAATATTTAGATTTTTTTGCTCCCTCAGATTCCAGATTTACAAATTGTTGTATCTCAGACAAATATTGTCCTATCGTAACAAACCATACATCAATGGAAATCTTTCAAATGTATGTATGCATCTCAATTTCAAAAAATGTACCCTTATGACTGGTTTTGTGGCCCAGGGTCACAAATGGTTAAACATCTGTCAGATTCTGTAAGGGGTGTGTGAAGGTCAGTGCAGAACCGTTCGTGATGTTCATGTGCTGTGTTTTTATGTGCTCTTCAGTGGTCTTAATCTGGCTCCAGTAGCTCGATTGAGGAGCACGTGGGAGAAACTACCCAGTAAGTATGAGAAACTCTTCCGTGACCTTCAGGACATCTTCGACCCGTCGCGCAACATGGCCAAATACCGCAACACACTGAGCAGCCAGAGCGTACAGACTCCCATCATCCCGCTGTTTCCCGTGGTCAAGAAAGACCTCACCTTCCTGCACGAAGGTCAGTAGGTCAAGTTTACCTTCTGAAATACACATGTGCCGTGCAGATTGCTTTTAAATTGTAGCTGATTATAGATTACATGATGAGAATTGTAGTTCGAAACGTTATCTAGGTTACTTGTTGTTGGTAATGCATTCTGACTACTTTATCTAATTTGTTTTTAACTTACCATTAAATGTAGCATTGATATAAAAAACAATGAGGAAGAAATATAGTCCTTTTTTATATCAACATCATACAATTCGTTAAACATTACATTACACCAGGGTTTCCCAAACTGGGCTTAATGTAAGAACTGCAGTGGGTTGGTGAGTTGATTAAAAAAAACTAACAATTAAATTATAAAAATGTTAAATAAAATAATTGAAACACTTTAAAAGTAGAAATATTGTATGTTTCACCTGCATGTCAGTGACTATTAACTGACATCAGAGAACTGTAAACTTGCTAATTGTTAAATTATTGGAATATTTACTTCTTCAGAGATATTTTAATAAATATTTTATTTTAAGGAGTTTGGCTGGGAATCCCTGCGTAACACAAACCTGCTGGTGCGGTCTGTTTCATTTTTTTCTTGATGACTGCGAAAAGAACTAAAAAAAAAAGGCCGTCATTTTAGTTTTACCTTCAATGACTGTTGATTCTTGAATTCTGGACAAAAATATTTCACACCCGGAAAACTTGTTCATGTTTATTAAGCATAGTTATTTGTTTCAGTTACTGGTTTGCAAATGTATTTAATAAAATAAACCCGAACCGCACCCGCATTAATCTGCAACATCAGGCAGGCAAACGTATTTATTTTCTCATGTAACACAAGCAATCATTATGCAAGCTGGTGCTTTGAAGAAAACAGACACTCAACGTGATAATTAACAGAAAAAAAAGATGAGAACGCACCTTTCTGTGAACAATACAAAATTTGGCCTATAGCATCGTGTGATCACTCGAACAAATATGCATATGTTAAATCACATCATACACATGCTTATAATTCTTCATAAATAAAGAAAATAACATATTCAAATATGAGCCTTTAAATAGGTCTACGATTGCCGTTATTATTGAATTCATCAGTCCCAGTTATGATTAATGCGCGGCTGTTGTGATTTATGTACAGAAAACGGCACAATACACGACAGTTACAATATCATGATTATTGTATAAGAAAAAAGACATACAACCAAATTAGGCTACGTTTAATTTCATATTAAATATCTCAGCACACCATTACATTTACATTTACATTTATGCATTTAGCAGACGCTTTTATCCAAAGCGACTTACATTGCATTCAAGTTTCTACATTTTATCAGCTCTTGCTTTCCCTGGGAATCGAACCCATGATCTTGGCGTTGCTAGTGCCATGCTAGTGCCATGCTCTACCAGTTGAGCTACAGGAAAGATATGACATTAAGCGCAACTTGTGTAGATTTTAGAGGTGGGCATAGATTTATTTTTTTAAATCTAGATTAATCTAGATTAATTTTGGAATTAATCTAGATTAAAATGGCTCATTTGAATTCTGCCGAAGGCATTCAGAATATGTGTGCTACCCAAATAATGACTAAAAGTAAGTCTTTGAGAACGGGTTTCTCAAGCCAGGTGGCGCATTAGACCAGGGGCTCATCTCCTGTTTCCAAAATGCATCACAAACTTTAATCTCTTCCCGTCCCAATCCCACGAAAAAACTGGAGGAAAATCCCGTTCCACTCCCGGAAGAATGACTCCCATTCCCTCCCGTGTTGTTGTTTTTTTTTTTTTTTTTTGCCGATAACTGTCAATTACAGTAAAAATATAGTACAGATCACAGCGTGCCCACCTTATTAGTTGAATAAAAACCCAAAATGTCGTTTTTTGTTATTATATTGAACTGAAAGCCATCTTATTATGCACAGTGTTGCACAGATTAAATTTCATGTAAATCATCCATGCTAACACACACGTCTTCTATTTTTATTTTATAGACATTTCACTCTCTATAGATATATTTTTCAAAGACGGAGTTTCGAAGTTTCTCGCTCAAGTTCACATGAGACCTAAAGCGCATCCTGTTTGCTTAAAAGCGCAACGTTTCGTTGTTATTCTGAGTGCACACAAATAAACGTAGAGTCTTTACAGATTCGAAAGATGTATTCGGCTACTTTTATCTGTATGACCAAAAATGACGGAGATTTTAAGAGCAAGTGAGCGCACCGGAGCATGTCTTGCAGCAAACGCGCTTCCACACAAACACTTCAATAGCACACATTTCTCTAGGATAACATCATATTGAGCGGCCATGTAAAGTTGCTACTACATACATCTTTCAGATGAAAAGCCATATTTGAGGTTGATGAATGATAGGTGAGCGTTTGGATGTCCTGCCCGATTGTATTACCACACAGACCAGCCGTTAACAATCTGTCCATCACGGACTGCGAGCCTCTAGTTCGAAGACTCGTTCTCGCCCCCTACAGTGCAATTCGGCTAGGTATACATCCGCGCTAAAATATCAGGGTGAAAGTCATCATAGCTTGCGTAGTATAGACCCAGCTCCCAACCCAACTTTGAGAATAGATTAACGGCGATATTTTTTTTATCGCCGATAAGAGTCTCACGTTAACGCAGCACGTTAACGCCGATAACGGCCCACCACTAGTAGATTTATTTAGTAAAATGCTTGCCTCCTTTGGTGTATATTTGTATACTTTTCTCATCTAATCAATCTCAGCATGCATTAATTAATTTAGTGTCGCTAAACGTTTGCCTCACTAAGATTCAATTATGCTTAAATTATTACTAAATATTATTTATTTGGCCTTCGCTCTGGAAGTGATCTGTTGATTCTGCTAAACTTTAATATTGAACAAATATTAATATTTAACTTTAACAAACTAAACTATAAAAACGAAATAAAAATGTGATCAAAACTAAAAACTAAACTAAAAATAACAAAAATATTAATGAAACTAATAAAAACAACTGGATTTCATCGCTAATTTGAAAACAATATTAAAATAAAAACTATAATAACCTTGTATTAGGGAGGATCAATCAATTATGAATAATTTACTGCCATTCTGTGAAAAATATGTAATCTTGTAATCTATAAAAAAAGTATCTGTAATCTAATTATGTGCATTTTAAAATGTAATATACTCTAATTACGAGTACTTCATTTTTGGAGTCTGATTACTTTCGGGTCCAGATTGCATGTAATCAGTTATTACCCAGCTCTACACATGTGTCTGTATTATTAAACATACTCTTCACGTGTCAGGTCTTAAAACTGTCCGTCATCTCTTATCTTTCTCAGGTAATAATTCGAGTGTTGATGGCCTGGTGAATTTCGAAAAGTTACGAATGATCGCCAAGGAGATACGAAATGTGGTGCGCATGACTTCCGCCAACATGGACCCAGCGCTCATGTTCAGACAGAGGTGAAGACTGCAGACAGATGTGCATCTTCATAACTGAAGCCGATGCGATGCATAGCCAACGATACGATACATTGAAGATGCATATGAAGCAGCTAGCGATACGATACGATACGATACACCTCTATTACGATGCAGTGCGATTCGATTCAACACGATTCGATTTAATGGAAAAAATGATCGCTTTGGTTCAGACAGACAGCAAATCATTAATTAACTTATGTGTCTTCTGACTTCTAACACCTCGAGGCCTGTTTCATAAAACAAGTTTATCAAATAGGCCAGGCTAATTTCATTGTCAAATGATTTGGTTCCATAAAGCACATTTAACAAAGATCAAGCTCAGTCACTGTGCTGGAAAGCTAACCTGGTTCAGGCTAAGCTGAGCTCCTCGCTGACCAATAGGAACGCAATGATATCACCACTGACTCTCTCACATACTATCATAGCCATGCAGCCTTTCTCTCTGGTTTGATAACAGCTGTGCCTTTTATAGTTAGAACAGATAGCATTACAACATTACAATCTAACAAAGCATGAACTAAAAGTTAAAATCACTCAATTAAAACTACAGTTTAACTACTAAACACACATTAACTCATCTGAGCTTAGTAATTAGGACTGTATTAGCTTACTGTATTGTATTAGGTTATTTTATTTACAATATCTAGTCCCTTTACAGTTAATGCTATCATAAAAATACACATATATGTATAGGTTTAAAATTCACATTTAATAACCAACAACAAATATTTTAGCAAAATGCATATTTGACTCATAATTATAGCGCTCCGTCTGTTTAGCGCGCAGCAGCGCATCATTCACTCCTGACAGAAAAATTGATATATTTACATAACTTACTCATGACTCTAACATTTACAGAGGAAAAATATACTCGTGACAAGGCTGCGGTACACGAGCAGGATGGATATATATATATATACTTCATTCTTACAACTTGTTAATTAGTTTCTACAACGTATTAATTTGTGGCCACTGTCCATGTTTCATTAATTTGTTCCCTAGAAAACTCATGATTTATATACTATCATGAAATCTTTAATTTCCCCCGCATGTTTACCACAGTAAGAGATGTGAAAACTGTGATAAAAGTAAAAGTGTACGACAATAAAATAAACCTGCGAAATTAGAGGGTTATTATTAAATTTGTGGAAATTCGTGACCAAAAGAGGACACAAAGTATGGCTTTAAATGTCTCGAACAGCATGAATGCAAAAGCATGGTCACGGTGTAACATTAGTCTGCTAACCCGTTTCTCTTTCTCTGAGCTTTGCACCTCACTTGTGTAATAATACTTACATGCAAATGTTTCATGTGAGCAACAGCGTGTTTTGCTCAGCCCCACGTGCCGCGGTTACATTTGGGATCATTTTATTATAAAAGCCAGAAATGTCAATTGCAAACATTGCGATTGTGTTTAAAATACACAACGAGCACCATGAAGCATTTAAAGAGGCGCGTATCGTGACGGGATATGAAAGACTCAACAACTGAAACTCAAACTTCACGAGAAATCAAAATTGTTCCGGCTCTTGTTGTGAAATATTCACTGTTGATGTCTTTCTGATGGTATCTCACTCTTATGGGGAAGAAAACCCGTGAGTCCAGTAGCTGACCGCTCACTTCTCACAGTCCAGTCAGATAACATCACATCCGTTTCACCTGTTGATGTTTTCATTTAGACGTCAAATTCATTCATTGTCATCGAGTCGCTCGAGTCGCAGCAGATGTTTTCTCCCTTTCTCTGATAGGATCAAGTTTAGTCTTTCTGTCTGTCTGAGTGTTTCTCTCTTTCTGTTCACCTGTTTTCTGCCTCTCATGGGCTTTGCTTACAGGAAGAAGAGGTGGAAGAGTTTAGGGTAAGTGTGCTGTCCTGCATGTCCTGAATGTGTCATGACCATTAACCTGGACACACCAGCTCCTGCGACTCTTCCTTCCTCTCTCTCATCCTCTAAAGTCCAGTGGTTCTCAATTCCAGTCCTGCTCTGCACATTTTGCATGTCTCCCTTATTTAGCACACCTGATTGAGATCATCAGCTCGTTAGTTCAGTTCATGGCTCTCTCACCTACCAAGCTGAAGATCTCAATCAGCTGTGTTAAATAAGGGAGACATGCAAAATGTGCAGAGCAGGACTGGAATTGAGAACCACTGCTCTAAACCATTGATCTTCACGTAACAGATCGTGGGCGTCGCTTTTGATTTATTTGTGTGTTTTTTGCATTAATGCAACTGAACTTGTTGCATGACCACATCACGCTGCTGTAGTCATTGATTGCTTAGAGTGGCAAGTATATATAAGAGGTTTAATGTTTCATATTTCACAAATAAATGGAAGGACTTTTACGAATAGTGTTCTACAAATACACTAAAGTTTGGAAGAATTCAGATTTTAATGTTTTAAAAGTCTCTTCTGCTCACCAAGGCTGTTTATGATAATTTATTTGATTAAAATACAGCAAAAGCAGTAATATTGTGAAATATTATTACAATTTTAAGTAACTATTTTCCATATGTTAAACTGTAATTTATTTCTGTGATCAAAGCTGTATTTTCAGCATCATTACTCCTGTCTTCAGTGTCACATGATCTTCAGAAATCATAATAATATACTGATATTCTGTTCAAGAAACATTTCTGATTATTATCAATGTTCAAAACAGTTCAATATTGTTTGTGAAAACCACGATATGTTTAATTTTTCAGGATTCACAGATGAATAAGAAGTTCAAAAGAACAGTATTTATTTGATAGAGAAATGTATTTTTATATATAAAATTACTTTTTGATCAATTTAATTCATTCTTACTGAATAAATGTTTTTTTTTATCTTACTGACCGGTAGTGTGCTTGAAAGAAGCTGATAAACTGTACATGAAAAACAAGATTCACAGAAATGACTTTTCTTTGCAAGACCAGAAAAAAAAAGTGTCAAGTTGAATTTTTTCGTGACACCATTCCACTTTTGTGGATGTCTTTTTTCTGTTTGTGATTGTCCTCCCATTTATTAGTGGACATCAGCCCATGTCAATGAAGCACCTGGTGTGTGTTTATCAGTTGTTGGTCTCACTCCTCATCCGTTTCCTCAGGTCTCTGAGTCAGGGCAGCACCAACTCAAACCTGCTGGACGTTCAGGGCAATCACAAGAAGCGCGTGAGGCGCAGCTCTCTGCTCAACGCCAAGAAGCTGTACGAGGACGCCCAGATGGCACGTAAGGTGAAGCAGTACCTGGCACACCTGGAGGTGGAGACGGACGAGGAGAAGTTCCAGATCATGTCGCTGCAGTGTGAAGCGACCTACAGCACACGTGCGTACCCTGATCAGTACCCTGTGCTGTCTGTTGAGTCACTGAGCTTGTTATGGAGAGTGGTTTGAGTTCCTTTCGCTAATCTCAAATTAGTGAGTAGATATTAAATTAAATATATATATTTTTTTTTTACTATAGTCATGGATGCATTTGGTGCTCTACACATAATATCACACATTAAATATAACTATAAACAAATAAAGAATTAATAATAGTAATTGTAGTATTGTTGCACTTTATTTATTTATGTATGTATTTATTTATTATAAAATAATAAATAGTCCAATAGTACTAATATACATTAAAATAATTATTTTATTTTAAATTACACTTAAAAATACAGTGTTCATTTTCTGTTTTTTACTTAAAAAAAACACATATTACTTAAAAATAAATAAATGATACAGTAATTGCCTTACTTAAAATCGGCTAAATTTATTTTGGTGTGTTGCCGGCAAGTATGTATATGCGCTGCTTGTTTCAGCGCTGCCGATTTAGAGCAAAACACGAAACTGTGACACTTCATTCAGTGATGCGCTTCACTCGACAGCACTGAAACATACAGAAGCCTAGATTTATGCTTTCAGTTCAAATAGAAATCTTGTAAAGTAGTGGTTCTCAACTGGTTTGTCCTTGGGACCCATGTTACAGTGTATGTATACACACTCACTGGACACTTTATTAGGTACACCTTGCTTAGTACCGGGTTGGATCCCTTTTGTCTTCAGAACTGACTTAATTCTTCGTGGCATAGATTCAACAAGGTGTTGGAAACCTTCCTTAGAGATTTTGGTCCATACCGTAGTTTCTGTGCTTTAGTGAAGTGATATACAGCACGGCACCGCATTCGCGCGTGCTAAAGAAGAGTGCACTACGAACACGGTATACATCAGTAATGACACTGACATTAAACCTGTCAACATCTCATCTGACCGCAGATACTGAATCAGGACAGTTGTTTTTCTCTTAAACTTGATCTGACAGAAGTGTCAACAGTCTTAAAATAAAAGTCTTGCATCAGAAAAACATGAAGAAATGTCTTTTGTTGATGTGGTTTCTTTGGCCGCACACTCCTCGACCCGCTTGAGAAACACTGTTGTAGAGTATTACAGTCAGTCGATATAAAACATGATTGTGCATTAACAGCTGTCAACCAGCGGTCTGAACTTATTTACACGGCACATGTTTTATTTTGGTTGTGCATGCGTACCACTTATTTGCATCCCTGACTATAGCCTAGCATTTAAAGAAGGTATTTGGACTCTTCAGACACATTAGTAAATGTAGGGTGACCATACGTGCTGGCTGGGCTTTCTAAATGGCCTATAAAGGTAATGACTGAAAAGCAGTATAACCAATCGTGGACGGATGGTCCCCCTAATGAATATCTGAATGCCATTGATGTCCCAGAGATGCACAAACACACTTTCCAAATGAAACGTCTGACAGCAAGTGTTGTGTTTTCCTGCAGTGTCTAAGAACCTGAACGAGCGGCGGTCCACCAAATCAGACATGTCCCCGGGTGCCATACGTGCTGGCTGGGCTTTCTAAATGGCCTATAAAGGTAATGACTCAAAAGC
>JAPDDL010000634.1:0-62211 GCA_027422435.1 Schizopygopsis pylzovi | reverse complement strand
TTTCTTGGCAGCTTGATTGGCCTAAAATGAGAAAAATATAGACTTTAAAATTGGCCCATTACTTGACTGCTTGCTATTAAAAAGCTTCACAAAATCTATTACAATTTTTATATTTGGAGTATTTTTTTTCCAATACAAACCAAACATACCCGCCAGTTTCTGATTCGTTTTAATCTGCTTGGCGTTTTTTCCAAGATCTGGAGAAACTCGTGAGTCAGGTCTACGGATACAGAACATACAGAACATTAATACATAAATCAAGTGCAGCAATGACTTGACAAATTTCAATTTAAAAATGCATCCCTTCAAGAAATATAAATTTGCCTAGCAAATAAAATTAGTTACAAAATAAATTAAAAACAAAAGCATTACCCCTTTAATAATAAACAATGTTAATTAACTTGATTTCTTATTCTAAATTAAGTGATTTTTCAGTTTTACCACCATAATATAATAAAATATTAGGGATGCACGATATTGGATTTTTGCCAATATTTTTCAACTCATTTTGGCCGATACAATGCATTTCCTTTTGTTTGGAAACAACACCAAGTCTCTCCTGTGCAGAAATTATAAGCAATTTTTTTTGTATTTTGTTTTAGTTAACTAACGTATTTGTTAGAATTAAATAAACAATAATGAAGTTTTTTTGACAGTACATTGAAGCTTTGAAAATAACTATTAATAAACTATATATATATATATTAGTGGTGGGCCGTTATCGGCGTTAACGTGCTGCGTTAACGTGAGACTCTTATCGGCGATAAAAAAAATATCGCCGTTAATCTATTCTCAAAGTTGGGTTGGGAGCTGGGTCTATACTACGCAAGCTATGATGACTTTCACCCTGATATTTTAGCGCGGATGTATACCTAGCCGAATTGCACTGTAGGGGGCGAGAACGAGTCTTCGAACTAGAGGCTCGCAGTCCGTGATGGACAGATTGTTAACGGCTGGTCTATGTGGTAATACAATCGGGCAGGACATCCAAACGCTCGCCTATCATTCATCAACCTCAAATATGGCTTTTCATCTGAAAGATGTAGTAGCAACTTTACATGGCCGCTCAATATGATGTTAACCTAGAGAAATGTGCGCTATTGAAGTGTTTGTGTGGAAGCGCGTTTGCTGCAGGACAGGCTCCGGTGCGCTCACTTGCTCTTAAAATCTCCGTCATTTTTGGTCATACAGATAAAAGTAGCCTAATACATCTTTCGAATCTGTAAAGACTCTACGTTTATTTGTGTGCACTCAGAATAACAACGAAACGTTGCGCTTTTAAGCAAACAGGATGCGCTTTAGGTCTCATGTGAACTTGAGCGAGAAACTTCGAAACTCGAATATATCTAAAAATACAGTACATAGAAAAATATATCTATAGAGAGTGAAATGTCAAAAAAAAAAAAAATAGAAGACGTGTGTGTTAGCATGGATGATTTACATGAAATTTAATCTGTGCAACACTGTGCATAATAAGATGGCTTTCAGTTCAATATAATAACAAAAAACGACATTTTTGGTTTTTATTCAACTAATAAGGTGGGCACGCTGTGATCTGTACTATATTTTTACTGTAATTGACAGTTATCGGCAAAAAAAAAAAAAAAACAACAACACGGGAGTGGGAGGGAATGGGAGTCATTCTTCCGGGAGTGGAACGGGATTTTCCTCCAGTTTTTTCGTGGGATTGGGACGGGAAGAGATTAAAGTTTGTGATGCATTTTGGAAACAGGAGATGAGCCCCTGGTCTAATGTGCCACCTGGCTTGAGAACCCCGTTCTCAAAGACTTACTTTTAGTCATTATTTGGGTAGCACACATATTCTGAATGCCTTCGTCAGAATTCAAATGAGCCATTTTAATCTAGATTAATTCCAAAATTAATCTAGATTAAAAAAATGAATCTATGCCCACCTCTAATATATATATATATATATATATATAATAACATTTTATTATAATATTTAACATTTGTAGATTATCTAAAGCAAGAGTTGTACAAATTCTGAAAATATTTTAGAGATTATGAATGAATGAATGATGCATTTATATAGCGCTTTTTTATGTATTGCTGTTTTTTTTATGTATTATGTACACCCAAAGCGCTTTACAATCATGTGGGGGGGGGGGTCTCCTCAACCACCACCAGTGTGCAGCATCCACTTGGATATTTATAATTTATAATAATTTGTTTAAAAAATAAAACAAATTACACATTAATGAATAAATCAGTATATATACAGTGCTCAGCGTAAATGAGTACACCCCCTTTGAAAAGTAAAATTTTAAACAATATCTCAATGAACACAAAAACCATTTCCAAAATGTTGACAAGACTAAGTTTAATATAACATCTGTTTAACTTATAACATGAAAGTAAGTTTAATAATATAACTTAGATTACACATGTATCAGTTTTACTCAAATTAGGGTGATGCAAAAATGAGTACACCCCACAACAAAAACTACTAAATCTAGTACTTTGTATGGCTTCCATGATTTTTAATGACAGCACCAAGACTTCTAGGCATGGAATGAACAAGTTGGCGACATTTTGCCAGATCTATCTTTTTCCATTGTTCAAGAATGACCTCTTGTAGAGATTGGATGCTGGATGGAGAGTGATGCTCAACTTGTCTCTTCAGAATTCCCCATAGGTGTTCGATTGGGTTCAGATCAGGAGACATACTTGGCCACTGAATCACTTTCACCCTGTTCTTCTTCAGAAATCCAACAGTGGCCTTAGATGTGTGTTTAGGATCATTGTCATGTTGGAAAAGTGCACGACGACCAAGGGCACGGAGTGATGGTAGCATCTTCTCTTTCAGTATAGAGCAGTACATTTGTGAATTCATGATGCCATCGATGAAATGCAGCTCCCCGACACCAGCAGCACTCATGCAGCCCCACATTAGGACACTGCCACCACCATGTTTCACTGTAGGCACCATGCATTTTTTTTTTTATTCCTCACCTTTGCGACGCCATACAGTTTTGAAGCCATCAGTTCCAAAAACATTTATCTTGGTCTCATCACTCCAGAGTATAGAGTCCCAGTAGTCTTCATCTTTGTCAGCATGGGCCCTGGCAAACTCTAGGTGGGCTTTTTTTGTGCCTGGGCTTTAGGAGAGGCTTCTTTCGTGGACGGCACCCATGCATGCCATTCCTCTGCAGTGTACGCCATATTGTGTCACAGGAAATAGTCACCCCAGTTTGGCTTTCTACTTCTTTAGATAACTGCAGTGAACTTGCATGTCGATTTTCTTCAACCCTTCTCATCAGAAGACGCTCCTGACGAGGTGTTAACTTCCGTGGATGACCTGGACGTCTCTGTGAGATGGTTGCAGTTCAATCTTTTTTAAATGTTTGCACCACTTTTTCTACAGTATTCTGACTGATAAGTAAAGCTTTGCTGATCTTCTTGTAGCCTTCACCTTTCTTGTGTAAATAAATTATTTTCTTTCTCAGGTCTTGTGACATTTCTCTTCCATGTGGTGCCATTGCTGACAGCATGAAATGGGAAGGGGTTTTCTTTAAGTAACACCCTTTTATAGTCAACTGTCACCTGTGTAATGAATAATTAGACTAATGAATTCTTGTTAAATTAGACATTTGTAGTCTAAAATTTAGCTTTGCTCCAGAGACTTTCAGTGGGGTTTACTCATTTTTGCATCACCCTAATTTGAGTAAAACTGAAAATGTTGTTCTCTAAGTTATATTATTAACCTTACTTTCATGTTATAAGTTAAACAGATGTTATATAAAACTTAGTCTTGTCAACATTTTGGAAATAGTTTTTGTGTTCATTGAGATATTGTTTAAAATGTTACTTTTCAAAGGGGGTGTACTCATTTACGCTGAGCACTGTACATACAATTATTTAATTTACAAGTGTCATGCTTGTGATTTATTTTCATGTAAACTATAGCTTCTGACCTTTAAATCAAAATATACTCAATATTTTATGACATCAATTACTGCTTTATTTAACCAGAAATACAGTCTTAATGTTACTTGTGTAGGCTATTTTACTTTTAAAGGGTAACTAAAGCCCTGGTCAGTGGCTAACTCCACCCACTGGCAATATTTGAAAAATGCTGGAAAAGTGGGCAGAGCCCAGTGGAGACAGAGGGGACTAACCGTGTTCCTGTGGCTCAGTGGTTAGCGCATTGCGTTAGGAGCGCAAAGGTTGTGGGTTCGATTCCCAGGGAACACACATACTGACAAAACAAATGTATAGCCTGAATGCACAGTAAGTCGCTTTGGATAAAAGCGTCTGATAAATGTACTGAAAAATAACCGAGTGCGGGGCTGAGCGGGGGGCGTGCACCTGAGACCCACAGTGATGGATTGATTGACAGCTGTCAGACTCGCAAAGATGGAGAGTGACTGGAGTGACGCCAGTAGCTTTGCAACAGAGCGGTCATTTGATGTAGATTACTTTTCTCCCCCACCTTCACCTGAAGTGGAGGAGGGTGATTTGTCTGGACACAGGGCCAGAGCCTTATCAATTCGAGCCACTGGCTCAAACTGTGGTCTTAACTCCCGATGCCGACGATGCTAGCGAAGCAACTCCTGACTCGCTTACAGTGGTTTTGATGGAACAAGATGTTTTTATACCAGGAGCTGAGCCTATGCCAAGGGCGTGGTGAGCTCATGCAGGGGCATGGTTAGTAAGTGCCATCATACGTCACTAGGGCTGCAGCAATTTGTCGACGTCATCGATTACGTTGATTATAAAAATACGTCGATTAGCATGGAGTGCATCGATGTGTCGCACCTTTAGCCATGCCCATTGCGCACGCCAACAGTTATCCCTACTTAATACTGTTTTTCTGCCATGTTTAACACAAACAAGACTCTAGAGCAGAAGGTAAAGGCTAGTATGACAACCTCACTTCACTTCATAGAGCATTCTATTATTATATAAACGTCAGAACCATATATATATATAGCCGAACTGATGCCTTTATATTGTCAGGAGGATTCACAACTCCATTTAAAGCTGTGCTGAATGAAAGGAACAGTAATGTTGGGCGGTATACCGGTTCTTACCGAATACCGGGTGTCATTTAAATAACGTTCGGAACGTGACAATGTTGAGGAGTACAAAACAGCGTTTCCAAGCACCTGTCACTTACTGACAGTTTGGAGTTATAAATATGAGCATAGATCGTCTGAGAATATTATGTCCTTTTTTTAATTTTTAGTTTGTTACTCAGACTCAGGCAGTGAGCTGCCAAAACCACCGCATAGCTGCTCTTTAGTGTAAGGTTAGATGCATGTTGATTTTATCAGACGATGTCGCGATTATAAATGAGAGTGAATCCTGGTTAACATGTATTAATGGGTCATGTTTAGTCACTATTTAGTGTGGAATTTTTCTATAATATTCGCTCATCGTGACATTAAAATACGGTATTGTAAGTCAATCTACTGCAGTTTTTCCCTCTCTCACGCCCGTTTCACATGAGTAGTGAATTGGTGGGTTTTTGTTTTGTGAGCCAAAATTATCACAATTAAAAGAACCAAAGACTTAAACTACTTCAGTCTGTGTGCATTTTATTTATTTAATACACGAGTTTCACAATTTGAGTTGAACTACTGAAATAAATTTACATTTCCACGACATTCTAATTTATTGAGATGCACCTGTATTGTAGAATTAAAACACTTTATAACCAAATGTCAAAACATTTACTTGAATCAATGCACAGCACTAATAAAGACAGTCTTACAGATCATTAAGTCAAAAAAGTTTAGTTACCCTTTAATTGAATTAGAAGTAGGCCAACAGCGCCCCCTACAGATTAAAACTCCTTACTGAACGGGTGTTTGGACCTGGGGGAGGCTGCCGCCGCACGTGCGACTACTGTTTATACACCAAACACGTAATTCTGTATGTGCTTTCACAGATTAAATGCAGCAATCCAAAAGAGTGAATCTAATAGTCATGCAGACAAAACTTTGCTTCAAAAATTAATCACACTGTTGATGTGATCTAATCGCTAGCACACCCTGTGCACATGTGAGTTAAGGTATTCCTCTTATCGGCAAGACATATCGGCATAATTTTTCATATCGTCAGCCCATTCCGATATCAATCCGATAATATCAGTCCGTGCATCCCTATAAAAAATGTAAAAATATGAAGTTGTATTTGACTGACCATCAAGCAGCTGCAGAGTCACGGCCTCGTCTACATATTCCCACCAATGTTTCTCATCTGAAGAAACAGGAATCTCCCAATTGGACCACTTGCAGGCCAGATGAATACAGACACATGCCACCACTGTGGGTTTGTGCTGCAGGCAGAAGGTAGTCAGGTGCAGACTGCGAGAGAGACAGCAACACAGAAAACACTCCATTACAAAACAGAAGACACGAGAAATGCTTTCCTAAGATCCTAACTTCATAATCATAAATTAATTCCCATTCTTCTTAGTTCATTAGAATGATAATGATTATGTCAAAACTGATCATCCAGTCAGGTGTGTTTGCAAGAACGTTCTTTGTCTGGTAAGCTGTAAAAAAAAAAACTAATTGTATTCAATTTATGAAACTGATGATTCAATAAATAAAATACAAATCAACTCAATTAACATTTAAAGTGTGGCATCAGTGTAAGCCACACCAATGCCGGGTTTCTGAATTCCTATCGAAATTGCTCTCTCATTAAGTGGGCATTAACAGCAACTCAACTTCCAGCTGCGTTAATGACCATACCGGCTCAAAGTCATCTTACTGGCTTGAAATGAACTTTTAGTCACTAAATCGGTGACAACAGATCAATCAGAATCGAGTTGTTTTAAGCTCGCTAATGAGACGCCACCTGGCTGGTTAAAGATTCAGGTTGCTAACACAAAGATTGCAGTTTGGATTTCAAAAAGGGTGCTGAAGTCATAATAGTGTGCCGGAGCACGGAGGTACCCACGAGTGCAATGGGGGATCGTCCCTGAATTAATTGGCTAAGGATAAATAGCATAGGAAATAATTAGAATACTAGAGAAATAGTTTTAAAATAAAGTAAATATTAATACCGCTTAAAGGATGAGCACCTAATAGCTAAAAATGTGTGGATGTTTGTTTCTTCGTCAAAACAGATTTGGAGAAATGTAGCACTACATCACTTGCTCACCAATTGATTCTCTGCAGTGAGTGGGTGCCATCAGAATGAGAGAGCAAACAGCTGATAAAAACACCACAAGTAATTCACACAATTCCAGTCAATTAAATGGTGAAGCAAATATAACTTTTTTCACTTGCAAACCATGCTTGATCTGCGCATATGTCTCTCCAGATTCAGACAAAATTACTTTCACTGGAGAAAGCAATATTATGGATTATGGACTCATATTACAGTCGCAAGCAACAGTTTAAGGTTAAAACGCCTTAACGATAGATTTTCGTTTAAAAAAATCTTTTAAAAACACAGCTTTGGACTGGATTCCTGTAGATTATGATATTTTTATCAGCTGTTTAGAATCTCATTCTGATGGCACCCATTCATTGCAGAGGATCTATTAGCGAGTAAGAGATGTAATGCTAGATTTCTACAAATCTGCTCCAATGAACAAACCCATCTACATCTTGGATGACCTGAGGGTGAGAACAGAAATTCATTTTTGGTGAGCTGTCCCTTTAAAAAACAAAACTAAGTAGTTATCGAACGACAAAATAAATATCAATAATGTTGTAGAAGTATATAAAATGTATTTTAAGAATATATACTCATATGTTCAAGGGTATGACAGCAAAAAACTTTACAAAAAAAAAAGTTACGTTTTCTAAATAAAAATAAATGATATTTATTTCTTTACTTTTAATAACATTAACAATAATAAATGAAAAAATTATATAATAAAAATCAAATTTTAGACCAAAAAGAAACATGAAAAAGAAAGCACTCTCTGGTACTTACCATGACGATCTCTAAGTTTACACCTTTGAACTCTGAGCTGATATTCAGGCTACCAATTGAGTTATTGACCTATGCACTCTCAATCAAGATATCTCTATTAGCACCTCTGCACTCCAGGCTGTGTATTCAACCTTCTGCGCCAACAGCAAGCCCTCCGTACATTACACCGCACTGCGCCGGGCAGCAAAACACCCCACCCAGGCGCGAGAGGGCGTTGGACACAGGAAGGAGAACCCTGCCTAATAGGAAGTCATAGGGTGCCATGGCAGTGCAACAAATAGGGGTCAGGGTAACAACCTGTTGGTAGCCATGAAATAGGAGGTCTGGGCCAAGTCCTTGCTCGCTGAGGGGAGAAATAGAGAGACAATGTTGGATTAAAACTCAAATCATTTTTAACTTTTTTTTTATATAAAAAGGTATCAGGTTACCCAAAAAATCGGTAGTGCAATATCATAATAAATAAACATTTATATTATACATTATATTTAAAGTTTAAATCTTACTGAGGACAGTAAGATTTTTTACATTTCTGAAAGAAGCCTCTTATGTTCACCAAGACATTATTTTTTATAAAACACAGTAAAAACAGCAATATTGTGAAATATTATTACAAATTTAAATAACATTCCTACTTTAATATTTTAAAATGTAATTTATCCCAAAGCTGAATTTTCAACATCATTACTCCAGTCTTTAGGGTCACATGATCCTTCAAAATTAATTCGAATATATTGATTTGCTGCTCAAGAAACATTACTGATCATCATAAATGTTGAAAACAGGTGTGAGCCAGGAAAAAAGTAAAGAGTGAAAGAGATGAAGAAAGACTAAGAGCAAAAGTTGGAAGCATCTACCTCGCACTAGCTGGGCACATCTCACCACATCTGTGTGTGGATGATCTATTGTTATCTCAAACCCTGAAACAAAATCAGCGGTTAGACAGGACTCATGTGTTCACTGCTTTCATAAAGCACAGATTTATTAGCATATCCTGTAACTTACCGAGTGTCTGCAGCACTATAGTCTCCAACAGCACCAGCTCTTGAGCCTGCTGGAGGTATGCCTGTGGATCAACCCAATCACACCTGCTCATTAGAGGGGTCTGGTCCCAATGTTTCTGATGATGGCTAACCAATTTACTTTTTATTTTGTTTATAATGTATAATATATTACAGAGATAGTTCACCCAAAAAGACAATTCTGTCATTAAATCACCCACCCAACCCGTAAGACCTTTGTTCATCTTCAGAACACAAATGAATGAAGCTACGAGAAAACTTTTTGTGACCCTATACTTTTTTCTAACCCTATACTGGTATTAACGTTTCTACCGGTATTATGTTGTGCCATAATATGGATTTTGCTATACTGTGGATAATTTACATATTCATGGATTTCATTTCATGGACAGATGAAGATTTAGATGTAGTGAGTGTACAGCTTGTATAACAGTGTAAATTTGCTGTACACTCAAAATAACTCAGACATTAATGTCTAAACCGCTGGCCACAAAAGTGAGCACACCCGTAAGTGAAAATGTCCAAATTGGGCCCAATTGACAGGTGTTATCGCTCTCACTCTCTCATACTGGTCACTGGAAGTTCAACATGGCACATCATGGCAAAGAACTCTCTGAAAAAAAAAGAATTTTTGCTCTACATAAAGATGGCGTAGGCCAGGGGTACTCACAATTTTTTTCATGAGAGCCACACTGATAGGACAAAGTCAATAGGAGAGCCACTTTTACCGCAAAGTATCAAAAGTTACATCTAGTCATAAATAGCATGTCTGCTTATCAATCTGTCATCCCTGAACATATAATATGCAATGCAAAAAATACAAAAGGGGGGAAAAATTATTCTTTATCATTTACCAGTCAGATTTGTAACTGAGACAAGATGATTTCCCTTAATGAAAAAAAGCAGGATTACTTTAATGCTGGGATGAGCGGAAGTATACATGCATTTCTTTGACTTTTTTCATGTTGTATTTGTAGCTTGTTGTTGCAATCCTTGTGAGGCATTCAAGATGTTCATTGGTGAGGCGGTTTCTCTGTTTCCTCTTTATAGTGTTCATGGTTGAGAATGTTGACTCGCAAGTGTATGTGCTCACAAAGAAGGACATCACTTTTTGCACAAGTGGCTTCAAAGTGGGAAAATCTTCAGACACCAAACTCCAGAAGTGACCAACACCTGCTCTGAGTTCAACTTTGAGAATGTCTTTTGTCTGCAGTTCTACCATTTCACTTTCTACAGCAGCACGCTGTGTAGGGCAGAGCAGAGTGATAGTTTGGAGTGAGAGATGACACATCTGTGTGGAAGGGGTTTTCAATGAAGTCGAAAATCTCCTTGTGCTCATTCACATCCTTGAATCTGGATTCAAATTTCCCCCTCAGCTCTTCCAAAACATTCACAAATTCTCTGTGGCTGAAGAGCTCCAGCAGAGATGGGTCATTTGTGGTGACAGCTCTGAGTTTGGGGAAGTGAATTAATTCTCTGTCAGGTATATACAGGGCAGTTATTTTGTTCTGAAATGCTCTGATTGCATTCAGCATGTTGTTTGGAAGCTTATCTCTTCCTTGAAGCTTCAAGTTAAGAGTGTTCAGGTGACAGGTGATGTCAGTAAGAAAAGCCAGCTGTGTGATCCAGCATGGGTCTTCCAGCTCTGGCTCCCGTTTTCCTTTGCTGTCCAGGAAAGTGCAAATCTCAGGGAGGAGGCTCAGAAACCGTTCAAGCACTTTTCCACGGAACAACCATCTCACTTCACTGTGCATCAGTAAATCACTATACTCTGTGTCATAGTCCTCAATGAGTTGTCGGAACTGTCTGTGGTTCAGTGCTCTGGAGATGATGAAGTTAACCACACGAACAACTGTTTGCATCACGTTTTGGAATGTTTTGTTTCTCAGTTTTGATACCAGTGACTCCTGATGGATGATGCAGTGGAAACTGATAAAGTTTGGTATTTCTTCCCTTTTTTTCATGAGCCCAACAAGCCCCTTCTCCTTTCCTCGCATGCTAGGGGCGCCATCCGTGCACACACTTGCTAGACCTGACCAACTGAGTTTTTTTTCCATCAAAAAATGCCAGAAATGCATTCAGAATGTCCTCACCTCTCGTTTGGCCAACAAGTGGAAGTAAGCACAGCATTTCTTCTTGGAAAGACTTTTCTTTAGGGAACCTTACCCAAACACACAACTGAGCAACATCTGTCAGATCGGTGCTTTCATCCACCGCGATGCTGAAACACGGTGCTGCTGATACATCTGCGCAGAGCTGGTCACTGACGTCCTTGCCGATGTTTTCAATCCGCCTCATTATGGTGGAATCGGATAATTGTAATCCTTTAATTTGCTTAATAATTGCGTCCTTGTTGTCAAACTCAGCAAACAATATTTCTGCTGAAGCCAAAATGCAATCTTTCACAATTTCTGAGTCTGAAAAGGTTTTTTTTCCCCGAGCCAAAATCCAAGCGATCTCAAAAGATGCCTCAGTTAAACGTTCAGCAGTAGAAGTTGTCCTGTGTATGAGCCTTTGTTGTTCAGAAAGAGAGGAAGAGAGCTGCTCTATTTTTTTTTTCCTTAGTTCACTTCCAGGTGGATAACTTTCGTTGAATTTTGTGTGCGTCGTTTGGAAATGCCGCTCCAAATTACTTCGCTTGAAACCAGAGCGGGTTTGTTTGCATAGTAAACACAAAGGGTTTGATCCATGGAGCACAAATAAAAATTCATCTGTCCACTTTTCTTGAAATTTTCTATGCTCATCTTGTAGGGCTCGTACCTTTCTCTTTTTAGCAGGAGTTGACTCTCCACAAACCCCGTCTCCATCATCTTCCTGTCGATTTGCGGTTGTTGCATGCTCCGAATCTTTAGTTCCCTCGTTTGACACTGTCACATTGCTTTGTTGCTGTCCACTTGGTGCGTGACTTTGTTTAATAAGAAATCGATCTATTTTCAGTCTATATTTAACACAAGCTGATTAGCATGAAATGCTGGAAATAACTGTAGCTAAGCTAGCGTTGTTATAATGTGCGTAGTAGGCCTATGAATTGCCAGGTTAGTGTCGTCTAATTTAATTGCTCCAATTTAGCTTATTTTTATCTTTTAATAAATGTCCAAGTATATTCCATATTCACAAGCATGTGATGGATAGAGGGTTTGCATAATATGTATTTGTTATTTTATTTTTTTATGATCTTAAGTTTTTTGTATATCTGGAAAGACCGCCAAAACTGCAGTTTGCCAATTGCCATGGCAACTCTGCAGTGAGTCGGTGACAGGGACGTAAGAGCAGAGCAAGTTTAAACATCTTTTCTAGTCTATATTTCCATCTTTTAATGCTGCGGTTTTGGGTATTTTTAAGTATAAATTAGTTGTAGAGCAGACACATAGTTTTTTTTATGTTATAGCCCTGTTTGTTTTTACTGTTTTTATGAAATATCTGTATTGACTGCATGATCATATTACCGTATTAATTACTGCCATGCGAGCCACAAATTAAAGCTTGGCGAGCCGCAGGAGGCTCGCGAGCCGCGCAATGAGTAACACTGGCGTAGGCTATAAGAAGATTGCCAAGACCCTGAAACTGAGCTGCAGCACAGTGGCCAAGACCATACAGCGGTTTAACAGGACAGGTTCCAATCAGAACAGGCCTCGTCATGGTCGACCAAAGAAGTGGAGCGCACATGCTCAGCATCATATCCAGAGGTTGTGTTTGGGGAATAGACACATGAGTGCTGCCAGCATTTCTACAGAGGTTGAAGGGGTGGGGGTCAGCCTGTCAGTGCTCAGACCATATGCCGCACACTGCATCAAATTGGTCTGCATGGATGTCGTCCCAGAAGGAAGCCTCTTCTAATGATGATGTACAAGAAAGCCCACAAACAGTTTGCTGAAGACAAGCAGAGTAAGGACATGGATTACTGGAACCATGTCCTGTGGTCTGATGAGACCAAGAAAAACGTATTTGGTTCAGATGGTGTCAAGCGTGTGTGGCGGTAACCAGGTGAGGAGTACAAAGACAAGTGTGTCTTGCCTACAGTCAAGCATGGTGGTGGGAGTGTAATGGTCTGGGGCTGCATGAGTTTTGCTGGCATTGGGGAGCTACACTTCATTGAGGGAACCATGAATGCCAACACGTACTTTGACATACTGAAGCAGAGCATGATCCCCTCCCTTCGGAGACTGGACAGTATTCCAACATAACGACCACTGCCTTGCTAAACTGAACTGGCCAAGCATGTCTCCAGGCCTAAACCCTATTGAGCATCTTTGGGGCATCCTCAAATGGAAGGTGGAGGAACGCAAGGTCTCTAACATCCACCAGCTCTGTGATATCGTCATGGAGGAGTGGAAGAAGGCTCCAGTGGTAACCTGTGAAGCTCTGGTGAACTCCATGCCCAAGAGGGCTAAGGCGGTGCTGGAAAATAATGGTGGCCACACAAAATATTGACACTTTGGGCCCAATTTGGACATTTTTCCTTAGTGGTGTAGTCATTTTTGTGGCCAGCGGTTTAGACTAGGGCTGAACAATTTTAGAAAATAATCTAATTGCAAAAAAATTTTTATACCAATATTGCGATTGAATAGGCATTTTTTTTTAAGCTCTTCATATTAATTATTAATCAAACACATACAATAAATCATTGTATAGTATGCAGTGTTGGGCACTTTACTTTAAAAAAGTAATTAGTTATATTACTAGTTACTTCTCAACACTTTTGATGGCCTGGATGAGCCAGTGAGACCTACACCTGGGGGTAGAAAACGCAGACTGGACAAAGAAAATCACAAAAAACAACAAAAAAAGAAGGTTCTCAGGTGGCGCGTTAATACCCACTGTGGGATGTCAACACAAGGCTGGTGCGACCGGTTTATAGTATGAGTCCCTGATGTCATATGTTGCATGTTCTCTTTTTTCTTTTTTTTTTAAGACAAACCAAAAAAAAAAAGGATGGATTTGTAGCGTTAAAAAAACACACAAAAAATGATTTTATAATCGACAATATTGTTGTTCATTTAACAATCATTGTTTAACATGTTCAGACTGAGCCAACAGACCATTTTAACAGGATAAATTGAATATTAACAAAATGTATGGGTCTAGGTAAAAAAAATGTAATTTTCATGAAAACTATTAAAATTTATAGCGTTTTGGAAAAGAGCTCTTCAAATGCTCCTACACTTATTCTGCTTGACTGCTCACACAAAAAAGAGGACATTTTTTAATAGTCATGATATATCAATATTAGGGCTGCAACAAACGATTATTTTGATAATCAATTAATCTAATGATAGTTAGAATGAATAGTCAAAAAATGCAGAATATTTCACTGATTAATCAGTGGACTTTGATGATTCAGCTTTTGCAATTAGTTAAAATATTAAAGTTATACATATTCTAAAATAAATAAAGGTAACTTAAGCTTTAGAAAAGCATATTATGTAATTACAATTATTATACAATTAATTGGTAACACTTTACAATAAGGTTCATTAGTTAACATGAACTATTAACAATAACTAAGACTAACAAATGCTGTAGAAGTAATGTTAATTTCAGCATTTACTATGCATTATTAAAATCACAAGTTGTGTTTTTTAACATTGATAAATGCACTGTGAACTAACATGAACAACTGCATTTTTATTAACCAACATTAAAACAGAATAATACTTAAATGTTATAAATTTATAATACTTAAACATTATAAATGTTAAATGCTTCCCACACACAGACTTTACCTGGGCGGGCCACCCAAGTATTTTTGGTGACACATTTTAGTTTTTATTACCTCTTACACTTTTATTATCCGCCCAAGATAATGAAACCATCCGCGATCGATTAACTATTGGAAAATCTCCCCTCCCCCTACAGCTCGGCTCGTTCGGTGTGCTCGAGAACTGTCGACACTCCCACAGACAACCTCCAGTGTTTCCCATATGTTCATTTATTTACAGCGGGCCGCAACAATATCCACCACCCGCTGCTATCAGCTCCCACGTCTTTCACACACAAGCGCGACTTTAGCACAAGATTTAGTAACTTTCAGAACATTCTGGATGCTTTTGTTCCATAACAGGGACATACTGACAAACCTAGTGACTTTTTTAAAAAACAACGAAAAATCTAAGTACGCTCCAATTGCTTTCATTAAGAATTAAAAAGTAGTTTGTTTTTAAAATCTACAAAAAAATTGTTCGGGGGATCTGAATTGAAAATGATCCAATAAACTGCAAAACAATAAAATAAAGTCCAGGGCCCGGTTGCATAAAACACCTTAAGTGTAATTTCCCCTTAAGATCGCTCCTTAAGTTTCCTTTACACTTAAGGGCGTTGCATAAAATATCCCTAAAATGTCACTTAATGGTTTCTTGAGGTGAAACGTCATAAACCCTTTCTCTTAAGAAAAACTCAAGTTGATAACTTAATTCACAAAAAATTTACAATTCTGTTATTTACTCACCCTCATATAATTCTAAACCCGTAAAGGCCAAAGGGCATGCACATTAAACTCTCTTGCAGTAATTAGTTTATCCGCAAAGTGGAAACGCTGCCGTGGGGGGTATCGATTCACAAGGTAGCCGAAGAAAAACTACATAAACATATGGCTTTACACACCTCCGGAATAAGCTTAGACACTGTCTGGCTTCCCAAACGGTAGCCTGCAGAAATACTTGGTCAAAAATAAGTATATTTGGGCCTTAATGTGCTTTATGCAACCAGGCCTTGTCCTACAAAATATTCAGCTTCACTGAGAAATGACTTTCAAATTGAAGCCCCTGAAAAAAGTCACTTAATGTTGTCCTTATGTAAATTTACATAAAACAAACTATATGGTACAAACATCTGTTTGTACATTTACCTGACTGAGTATGCCATAACTCTCAAAGCATCTATCTATATATCTACCAATCAAAAATGACTCACCATGGCAATGAATAAAGTGGAGAGAGAAACTACATTACCCACGCACCCCCACACTCACATTGCTCTTGGTGTCCAGCGGTGGGTCGTTTGGGTTCAGGCAAGCATGCGCTACTTTAATGACGTGTTCAAGTTTCCTTGGTTGCTCCTCCACTTTAGCGGCCAGAAAGAGTGTGGTGGGAGAAATGATCTGATCGAAGACAGAAAATAATTATTACACAAAAATCTATAAACAACAGAGTTACGTTTGGGTCTAGTTCTACCAATTAAAACAGAGTGAAATCCTTAAAGATCTTGAGGTATCTTCTTGATACAAATAAACCAAATACAAACATTTTGTACAATCAAAAAAACAAAAAAGCATACTCACACTTCTATGGAACTTCGTAAAGGAATTAAGCATGTAAAACCGGTGCATATAGACGATTGCTGTGTTAATCGTGAGCTGGGATCTGCACGGTTTCATCAAGGAATAAAAACACTGCAAAAGAAGCTATTATATGTAATATAATACAAAAATATAATACTCATAAATCATAATCTTCGAAATAATCACTCAAAATCACATTAAAACAGCTCATCGTTTACAATTACACTAATATAGATATTGCAATAATGAACAAACTATAATAAAAGAGAAAAATCTTAAAATGACATTTATAGACAATAACACAACATCCAACAGGCACATCATGTTTAGCCATTATCTTACATCAGTCACGTCTAAATCACACTTAAACGCTTTATAAATACACCAAACCCCTATTACTATCATTAAAAGGACATTAAATTAGGCCAAAACCATAATAGGATAGATTTAATCCTGAAATGTTGTTTATATCAAACATTAAGTCACCGAATCACACCTTTGTCATTCGCACGGTTCTATTCCATACATTTACCAACTTAACACCACAAAAAACACTTAACGCAATTAACACGCTATTTATGAAAAACTTGTGCGGTTTGTGTGAGTTTTAACACATTAAAACGTCGCATTTTTCGCTTGATCAAAAGCGACAGCGTGCTAACAGCTAACTCTCTCGCAACGCCTCTGTTTTGAGAAGGATACACGTTTAATCTCTGGCCCATGTCCTGGATTAGGTTGGCAGCTTGCTGTCGGTACGAGAGCTCGCGGTCGGGCTCGACTCCGCAGCGGCGAGACGGCGTGTTTTCGAGCTGTTCTCGGGTGAAGAGCCATTTGCCGGAGCCCCGCTGCACCGCCGCCATCATCCCACCCGCTTCCGCCCGCACCACGCGCTACATCACCGGGACGTCACCGAGCGCCAGACCGAGCGCGGCAGCGACGCGAAGCGGACGGAGGCGGCACTGCGCTGCGCAGAGTCACACGTGACTCATTGAGCCCATTGATGGGAATTTACGACCATTTAGAGCCATACTAAACACTTTCACGTTGTCATCTTGAATAATAGAAGCACCAAATGAAATGTGATTTGTTCTGCTAAATATACTTTTGACAGTCTTACTACACAAGCGTGTTTTAGGTGTAAATGCAGGCTAAGGTCATTTACTGTGTCTATGTTTCATGTTGTGGTTTATAATGTCAGAATTATAGCTTTTCAAGTAATTTATTAGGATTTTTTTTTTTTAAAGGGGTGTTTTGTGATAGCACTGTTTTTTTTAGAAAACATATTTATAATTTAATATTTGTATCATTTTAATTGAACATAATTTTAATTGTATATGTATATTAGTAATATGTATAATTTCTAGGCTGGACTACTGCAATGCGCTTCTGGCTGGACTTCCATCAAACACAATCACACCTCTACAAATGATTCAGAATGCGGCGGCACGACTGGTCTTCAACAAGCCCAAAAGAGCCCATGTTACACCTCTCTTTGTGTCCTTGCACTGGCTACCATTTGCAGCTCGTATAAAGTTTAAGACACTGATGCTTGCATATAGAACAACCACAGGCTCAGCACCCACCTATCTTCCACTCACTATTACGAATCTACATCCCTCCAGAAGTCTGAGATCTGCTAGTGAGCGACGCCTCGTGGTACCATCACAGAGAGGCTCAAAATCACTCTCCAGAACATTCTCGTTCACCGTTCCTGGCCGGTGGAATGATCTTCCCACCCCCATCCGGAATGCTGGATCCCTGTCAATCTTCAAGCAACAACTGAAAACTCATCTCTTTCAACATTACTTGACTTCATCATAAAAAAAATATATAATCTTTTTCTATATCTTCATCTTTCTCTTTGTCTTTCTTTCCTTCTCTTGCTAGCTTGTATTTATTTGAACAATGCCTGAGACTTGGTGTTATGGGCACTTGCTCTGTCTGTTTGCCTCTTCAAGAATAATCGCTTTATGTATTCCCCAATTATAAGTCGCTTTGGATAAAAGCGTCTGCTAAATGACTAAATGTAAATGTAATTTATATTACATTTAATATAAAATGTAAGAGAGACTGCAGACTGAAGGACAGCTTTGTCTCCAGCAGACTGAAGGACAGCTTTGTCCATCAGGCTGTCAGGAAGCTGAACTCCCTCCCGTCCTTGCCCCCCCCTCCCCTCTTTTACCCCACGCAACACTGAACTCTGACACTACCCACCCCCACCCCCCAATGTTCATACCCCCAGGTCCCCCCCCCCCTTACAACCGTGACCCGCACCAGTCACTTTATGCAGCACTGGCATGATCTCTACCTCATCCAGCATTGTCTATAATCTACCTCTTCTGTCAGTCTGATAAAGACATCTGCACAGTTTTTGTTTTATTTAACTGGTTTGCACTCTATCTGCCATGTACCTTATGCCACTTTACTTTATCTATCTCTTTTTATTGTCTATTTATTTTTATTTTTCTGCAATGTCCTTATTTGTATACCTGTATAGTTTGTATGTACATATAGTTAAACTGTATTTATCTGTATTTGAACGTCTACTGTCAGTGTTTAATGTTAACTGTATGCACCAAGGGTCTGAGAGTAACGCAATTTCAATTCTCTGTATGTATGTACTGTACATGTGGAAGAATTGACAATAAAGCAGACTTGACTTGACTTGACTTGATATTTATAGCTATTTGATATCTTAGATGATTTTACAAATAAAAATGTTATATCATGTGTGTGTATAAAATGATATATTATACATTATTAATATTATTAATAATATCATCAAATTCATTTTTAATTTCCCTTTTTAATTTGTCAACATTTTTTAATTTCACAGACCTTTCAGCAAAGAACTGTAATAGTGACTTTTTTACACAAGATGTCGCTAATTTCACCTCTACTTTGATTTGTAATTACTTTCCATTCAAAATACACACATACAACCTTTTTACAGTACAGTCTGTCTGTCTGTCTAAAAATGTTGTGCCAGATAAAAAAAACACCTCTAAGGTTGAAGAACTGATAATAATCTATAATATATATATATATATATATATATTGAAACCCGTATTGTGCCAGAATAACCAGCCTAGTCCTTTCTCTTGTTCCCCTTCAGAAGTAGTTTATTCAAATAAGTGCTTTCTGAAGGAGTTCATGTGTGAAGTGTGAACTATTTGTTTGAACAGATGGTTGTTGTTTGATCACACGTTACCAGAGCTCAGACGGATTTGTCATATTTACACTATTGTTATTTAGCAACAATACTAGCCTAATAACAGTTTTCTAGACGTTTGGAAGAGCGAGTCTGTTTGTAAAGCACGATTCGCACGTGTGTGTGTTTAATTAGCGCGTGCGTGCGCACTTGCGCGAGCGATTCGCTGAACGCTCTCCAGCAGTCGCGTCTCCTCCGCTCGCGTGCAGGTGTCACATTCCTCGGATGCTCGCGATCATTTGAACCCGGGACCTATCACCATGACGGACCCCTTCTCTGCTGCTGACCCCACTGCTGGTCCCGCAGATCCCGGTCCTGCTTCTATTCCGGATCCAGCCGTGTTGGGTTCAGCATCGACTCCTGCGAACGGACACCATCCGAGCCAAGCAGACACTTTCAACATGGAGCAGCAGATGAAAATCGGAGAGCCGGAGGACAACGGTACGAGTTTGGATTTAAACACTTTTGACACAGACTTTATGGGTTTATTTGCATGGAAAAATACATAGAAAGCGGAGCCCGGGGCAAGTTGTTTAGATACTCCAATGAACTCAGGGTTATTTCTGAAAGTCAGAATTTCTGTAAAGACACAAAAAAATAAAGTCTCACCTACAGAATATATAAGAAAAAACTAATAAACAAACAAATAGCAGAACAATATAGAATTCAATACAGAGGTAATTAATTAGTCTGCAATAGGAATAACACGTTTCCTTAACACTGATTTAAGATGAATGCCTTTTTTAAAGATGAAATGCCATGTAAATTATATTTTTACAAGTATGTTTTACAACATATAGGCCTATGTATATACATGAATCAAAGAATATTTAATGGCGAAATTGAATTGCAATAAATAAAAAATAGTTAGGCTTAATAAATAAAAAATATTTTATTGCAGAATTTAATTCTTTTTTTATAAACATAAATGTAAATGTTGTTTTGGTGAGCAGAAAGTGCAATTTATTTATAGTTTGAAGTTAAAACGTATTAATTGTATGTGACAACTTGCCCCGGTGTTATGCTTAGAATGCAGATTCTCATTCATTATATAGTTGGTTCTTTTCTGAATGAATTTTGGTGTGATTATATTGAGCACCAAAAACATCATAGTTGCTGAGATTTGTGCTTGTGACAACTAGCCCCGGCGCATTTTTATGTGAATAAATCCCATAGAGTTCCTCTGAAATGTGAAGAGATAACCTGACTCAAGCTAACTGAGCGCTGTCCCTCAACAGGGCTCCTGGAGAGCAGTATGCGTCTGAAACCCCACGAGGCCCAGATTTACAGAAAAAAGGCATTATGGGTATCGTCTGTCTCCATTGTGGTGACGGTGATCTTAGCCATCGCTGCGTTCAGTGAGTATCCAGACCCTCCTCTCTAGAGCATCACAGGCCCCTTGATACAGACCTGTATGATGTCATATCCTGTTTTGAAGACTTGCTCTTAAGTCCATGTAGCTGTGTTCTTTTGGGACTTTCTGATGCAGTTGTAAAGAACGAATTCAGAATCATTTACTTTACAGAGTGGAGTGTAGAATCATATAGCCTTTATGTATGTAATATGTATACACACACATAATATATTAATACAAAAATGTTTATAAGACATGCATTTTTTAATATGCATACATTTTATATGTATATTATATATACGTAAATTAAATTATATATGTACATAGATTGTTTTATATTACTTTCACAAAAAGTTATGAAATAAGATGTAAATGTAATAATGATATATTTTCATTTTATGTATCGTTTTATAATCATTTATAATATTTTTAGAGTTTATATAATATTTAATTATATAATTGGATATATAATTTATTAATAAATGTAAAATATATATGTGATTAATTTTATATATATATATATATATATATATCACAATTCTATATATTAATGTATTATATAATGATGCATGTAATATTTAATGTAATTTTTACAAAATATATATTATATATAAATATAATATAAAAATCTAATTATAATAATATAATTATACAATTTTTTTTATAAAACATAATAACAATGTATATGCAATTTATACACTGAACAAAATGATAAACACAACAGTTTTGTCTTTGCCCCCATTATTCATGAGCTGAACTCAAAGGTCTAAGACTTTTTCTATGTACACAAAAGGCCTATTTCTCTCAAATATTGTTCACAAATCTGTCTAAATATGTGTTAGTGAGGACTTCTCCTTTGCCGAGAGAATCCATCCACCTCACAGGTGTGGCATATCAAGATGCTGATTAGACAACATCATTATTGCACGGGTATGCCTTAGGCTGGCCACAGTAAAAGACCACTCTAATATGTGCAGTTTTACTGTATTGGGGGGTCCGGGGGAGTCCGAAAACTAGTCAGTATCTGGTGTGACCTCTATTTGCCTCACGCAGTGCAACACATCTACTTCGCATAGAGTTGATCAGGTTGTTTATTGTGGCCTGTGGAATGTAGGTCCACTCCTCTTCAATGGTTGTATGAAGATATTGCTGAATATTGGCAGGAACTGGAACACGCTGTCGTATATGCCGATCCAGAGCCAAATAGACCTTTTGTGTACATAGAAAAAGTCTTCGATCTTTGAGTTCAACTCATGAAAAATGGGGGCAAAATCAAAAGTGTTGTGTTTATAATTTTGTTCAGTGTATATATATATATAAATCTATCTATCATCTATATAATATATCAAATATAATAGTTTTATATTTATTTTGTGTCATATAATTTTTTAAATGATTAATACGACTAATTACAAATTATATAATTTCTATTTCATTAAGCTATATCTATAGAGATAATTCTCTCTCCCAGAGCCAACAGCTGTGTGTAGTTTGGTTCAGTGCCATGAGCTTGATACACAAGATCAGGTTTGACTAGTTTCCTCATGGCTGTTCTGCAAGATTACTTTGATAATCTTTGCTGAAAGAAAGTGCAGAGGATAAACTGAGACACACGGGAACATCGTAAACCAAATACATATAAAACACACTTTATTCTCAACTACAAACACAGGATATCCTTAAAGGTACAAAAATGGGAAACTGTCATAGAAAAGTGATCATATAATACAAAAAAGGAATTGTTCTTGCTCTTTTGAATATAAAATATGCTTGAAAAGAGTTTTGCCCACTGTGGAAACCGTTCTACATTCTCAATAGCATACTATCCTTACTACTTCTGCACTATATAGACTGTATTGTGAATTTTCAGTATTCATGTAATATCTGGAAAACAGTTGCTGTTTTCTGGAAAACTGTATTCCAAAATGCAGTGAACTCATCCTGACTTTCCATTTCCGAAAAGATCTGAGGGACATTTTAGGTTTTAATCGGCATTATGCCTCAAATGCTTTTGCTAGAGCTTAACCTGAACCCCGAATATTCCTTTAAATCTTTAAGCCGGGATGCTCAAGTTGGCATTATGCAGACTATTGTTATTTTCTGAGCACAAAGTGTGCTTAATCATTTTGTAGACTGGTTCCAGGCCATGTGGTGTAATCTTGGAGCAGCTAACGGAAGCCTTGCACTGGTTTTGATGTATGATTTAGAGGGAATGGTTTCTTGCTCCGTCCCTAGGGATGGAAATGACTCACCTTACACTTCCAGAGTTGGACGGGGCCTCTGGGACTCCCGTTGCTAGGCTGTGAAGATTCAGCCACATAGCAACTCCAGAGCAACGACGCCTGAGAGATGCTGTCATTTAGTCGTCTCTCTCTATCAGTAATGGCAACGTTTTGGCGCCAAAGGAAATGAAATGATTGCAGGCAGCTGGTAAGGGCAAATAACCGAGATAGAGCTACATGTTTTGGTAAATTAACCGATAAAAAAACATGATAAAATCTTAGGATTTTGATTTGTTTTACATTAATTCCTGTTGCTTGCTAATGGCTTTTTGACTTGGGCAACCTTTTGGTGCTTAGAATAGCAGCTAGCTATGACATGAACAACCACCATTTTGTGATGTGTTTTTGTTAATGTGTTTGGAGGTGTGGCTTTGGAGATTGGTTTGCAGGGAGGGCCGGATCTTATGTTTTCTAAGCTAGCTTGCTATTGTTAGCCTCTTCGAAAACACGTAAATGGAAATAAATATTAATTTGAGTTGAAATGATTATATTATGTGACAGGAGTGCACAAGAGAGATACAGATTAGCATTAGAATTTAGCATCATTATATAAAAATACTCCACAGAAAGCCTCACTTCCTCTCTAGTACACTCACTTCTTGTTCCTGTTTAACCATATTAAAACATTCAAACACACAAACTTTTCAACTACTAGCCAATATTGATATACTGTATAAACATATGTGAGAAAACAAAATATTTGATTAGCATTTATTTGAAGTCGAGGAACTGTTTGACAAGGAATTGACCTTGTCTTAAAAACCAAGCTGATGCTTCCAAAAATGCCCAAATAGCCAGATTAGCGGTGTGTTTTTCAGCCTTGCTAAAGACGACGGTTGTTATCGGGGAATACTTTAATCAAAATCAAGTATTCCAGAGAGCTGTGAAATAATAGTATATAGAGACCTCAAAGCCACAAAAATCCCATCTCGATCTTCATGCAGGTTGCTAGGGTTTTCTGGAGAGTTGGGTGCTATGTAGTTGCTTAATAGGGTGTTCTGGGTGGTAGTTCTAGTAAAGTTCATCCACTCTTTCGTAACATTGGGATCAGAAGGAAGGCAATGCTAACACTTTTTTCCACAATTGGCACTGCACAGCATTTTGTTGTCTTCAGAACATCTTAATTGTTTGGTTTCTGTGTATCGTGGGCGGGGCTAAACAGGCAGTGATGTTGAAGCAGGCGTTGATCTTCTTCTGTGAAGGCGGTGCTTATCCACACTATTACCTCATAGAGTAGAACATTTCACAAGCTGTCGTTTTGGCTGACTGCCTTCAATATAAGCTGTTTTTAGACTAACAAGAAAGTTTTGAGTTCTGAAACCTACAGGATGCTTTTATAATACAATGACAGTGTCAAATTGTTTTTGTCTGCCAAACCTCTTTCGCATAATATATTTATTTAATAAGTTAACGTGCATGTTGACAGTTCTCTGATGTTGATTAATAGTCACATTAATACACACATTACATTTTTATTATTCATTTAATAGCTTTTGATTATTTCTTTTTTAATGATGAAATGTTTAACACACTGCATGTTGTTGATAACAACAAAGGAAATATATTTGTATTTATCTTCTTATTTTTATATCAATATGCTACAAGATTATCCTATTTAAATGAATGTAATAAATTAATTAGATCAAAGTTAGAAAAAGGTAGTCTGCTTAGTAGGCTACTGAAATGGATTGTTATTAACTACCATTCTTGTAATGTAATTTGGTGTTAAGGATTACAATTTGTAAATTAATCAACCCAGGACTGGTGGTAGATTTCATTGCTAGCATGGTTTCTAGATAGTTTTACTGGCCAACTCTCTATGATGTTCAACTCTCTAGAAATGACTTTTAACCCTCTTTAGTGTAAGCCTGTGTGATTGTGTCACCCGTTTTCCGTCTGCCACGCTATTTAGAAGTGCATTAGCTTATAGAGACCTCAATAAATGCACTAAAAGCCATAAAAATCCCATCTCGACTTCCATGCAGTCTTCTTATGTTTGGGTGACGTGCATTTGGGTCAGTATGGGTTTTGAGAAGATCAAATCTATATTTGATGGCTGGATTATGGTTTTAACCGAATTATCCTCGAATCGGTTCAGATAAAGGGTCTGATCAGGCGATCCGAGTCTCGCTATCTCCCCTGAAGTGTAAGTGGGATGGCTGGCTCGTTTTACATTAACGGCTGCGCTACTCCTGACGGGACCGAACGGGTGTGTGTGCGACGTTTGGAAACTGATGAAGGCGGAAAGAAGGAAGGATGGAAGAAAGGAAGAGAAATGGTCTAATATATGCCAGACTGTGAGAGCTGTATTCCCAGATGTCTCGTGGCTTCCAGCGCAGCCAATTAACACGCTCTCAGCGACAGTGTTTTATGCTTCACACACAAGCACAAATGCGCCGGCATACCTCCAAACCTAATAAACACGTCCATAAATGTCTCAGTTGCGGGAAATAAGCACTATTTGGTGCAGCGAAATCTATTTAATTGCCAGTTCCTGAAGAATGAACTGACTGAAGAAACGAAAATTAGTATGTGTGTGCGTGTGGAAATTTTTCTTGCGGTAGGCAGAGAATGTAAATATCACACTGGCGAGGAGAGGTCACGGATAGAGGAGGGGTAGTTCGCTCTGATATTAATGCATTCAGCACTACCAGCCTGTAAAAGCCAGCATGCCAACACCCATGATAGAGCCCCGAGTCTAAAAATAAAAGATGGAAGACAGATAGAGAGAGAGCGAAGAGAGGTGGGGGGTGCTTTGCCCTCTGGTTTTTTAAAACATCAACACAGTGAGTCAAGTAAACGGGTTTGTGAAAACAACTAGATGAAAGGCTAAAAAAGTCACAGTCTCATAGATTTTAGTTGGTAAACAGTCAGAAAAATATCTAGCAGAATGGAATATCTAAATATACTAGCTTTAACATATTAGATTTAACATTAAAGGGATGGTTCATCCAAAAAAACTGAAAATGTAATCGTTAAGTAGGCTACTCACTCTCTCTCATGTGTGACCTCTCAAGACCTTCGTTCATCTTCAGAACACAAATTAAGATATTTTTGATGAGATCTGAGAGCTTTCTGATCCTGCATAGACAGCAACGCAACAAACTCGTTCAAGGCCTAGAAAGAATCGTGAAAAACTATCTTTAAAATACTCAATATGACATCAGTGGTTCAACCATAATTTTATGAAGCTACAAAAATTATTTTTGTGTGGAAAGAAAACAAAAGTATTATGCCGGGACTCTCGTGATCGTGGGTTGAAGACTGAAACGGAAGAGAAGAATTTGTTGAATAAAGTCATTTTTCTTGGTGCAAAAAGTATTCTTGTAGCTTCATAAAATGATGGTTGAACCTCTGATGTCACATGGACTATTTTAACGATGTCTTTATTTAGTATTATTATTGTTCGCAATAGTACTGCTATGACTGATATCAACTAAAATATCCGCTATTAGATTTAAACACAATTTATTGCCAAATGTTTACCATTGGTTTTAGTGTTAGTTTCAGTTGGATTAGCTTTTTTAGTATTGTGAGTGACAAAAACTCTATTATATGCTATTTTATTAGTTGCCATCATTTGAGCATTAGCATTTTAGCGTATTTGTATAGGCTACTTTAGAAAACTCTTAAAACTAGCTGTATATCGGCTTTAACATTCAAATTAGGGTGGCCATTTCTATAAAAAGTAGAACACTTTGGACACTGAACCAACACTGTTCAGTGAGGACGCTGAAAAATAATCCTAAACCAGTGACAGAAATTAACTTCTCCATTAAGGAGCAATATTTCCCCATTTAAATAGATTCCCAGGTGCATTTCTTTTCATAAGGGCAAGCTTTCTAACCACAGTAAAGAGGATGTGTCATCTTTCATGTAAATTCCTAAATCTACTCAATTTGATTAAATATTTCAATAAGACACTATAAGACAATGCGGTGAAATTAAATAGAGATCAACAAAATCCATCTTTGCAGTGCAGAAGTGGCACAGAATATACATCTGAAGTGTTTACAGTGCTCAGCGTAAATGAGTACACCCCCTTTGAAAAGTAACATTTTAAACAATATCTCAATGAACACAAAAAACATTTCCAAAATGTTGACAAGACTAAGTTTAATATAACATCTGTTTAACTTATAACATAAAAGTAAGGTTAATAATATAACTAAGATTACACATTTTTCAGTTTTACTCAAATTAGGGTGATGCAAAAATGAGTACACCCCACAACAAAAACTACTAAATCTAGTACTTTGTATGGCCTCCATGATTTTTAATGACAGCACCAAGTCTTCTAGGCATGGAATGAACAAGTTGGCAACATTTTGCCAAATCTATCTTTTTCCATTCTTCAAGAATGACCTCTTTTAGAGATTGGATGCTGGATGGAGAGTGATGCTCAACTTGTCTCTTCAGAATTCCCCATAGGTGTTCGATTGGGTTCAGATCAGGAGACATACTTGGCCACTGAATCACTTTCACCCTGTTCTTCTTCAGAAATCCAACAGTGGCCTTAGATGTGTGTTTAGGATCATTGTCATGTTGGAAAAGTGCACGACGACCAAGGGCACGGAGTGATGGTAGCATCTTCTCTTTCAGTATAGAGCAGTACATTTGTGAATTCATGATGCCATCGATGAAATGCAGCTCCCCGACACCAGCAGCACTCATGCAGCCCCACATAAGGACACTGCCACCACCATGTTTCACTGTGGGCACCATGCATTTTTCTTTGTATTCCTCACCTTTGTGACGCCATACAGTTTTGAAGCCATCAGTTCCAAAAACATTTATCTTGGTCTCATCACTCCAGAGTATAGAGTCCCAGTAGTCTTCATCTTTGTCAGCATGGGCCCTGGCAAACTCTAGGCGGGCTTTTTTGTGCCTGGGCTTTAGGAGAGGCTTCTTTCGTGGACGGCACCCATGCATGCCATTCCTCTGCAGTGTACGCCGTATTGTGTCACGGGAAATAGTCACCCCAGTTTGGCTTTCTACTTCTTTAGATAACTGCAGTGAACTTGCATGTCGATTTTCTTCAACCCTTCTCATCAGAAGACGCTCCTGACGAGGTGTTAACTTCCGTGGATGACTTGGACGTCTCTGTGAGATGGTTTCAGTTCCATCTTTTTTAAATGTTTGTACCACTTTTGCTACAGTATTCTGACTGATAAGTAAAGCTTTGCTGATCTTCTTGTAGCCTTCACCTTTCTTGTGTAAAGAAATGATTTTCTTTCTCAGGTCTTGTGACATTTCTCTTCCATGTGGTGCCATTGCTGACAGCATGAAATGGGAAGGGGTTTTCTTTAAGTAACACCCTTTTATAGTCAACTGTCACCTGTGTAATGAATAATTAGACTCACCTGTGGTTGAATTCTTGTTAAATTAGACATTTGTAGTCTAAAATTTAGCTTTGATCCAGAGACTTTCAGTGGGGTGTACTCATTTTTGCATCACCCTAATTTGAGTAAAACTGAAAATTTTGTTCTCTAAGTTATATTATTAACCTTACTTTCATGTTATAAGTTAAACAGATGTTATATAAAACTTAGTCTTGTCAACATTTTGGAAAATGTTTTTGTGTTCATTGAGATATTGTTTAAAATGTTACTTTTCAAAGGGGGTGTACTCATTTACGCTGAGCACTGTATATATATATATATATATATACATAAGTGTATATACAAGTATATATATACATAAGTTATAAATAAGAATATTTTCAAATTTAGCTCACTTGATTAATTAAAAAAACGCCTAGTCATTCAAAATCAAAGACCACTGTGTTGATCAGAGGTGCAATGAATGGCCAGTGGTGGACAAAGTACACAGATCAAGTACTTGAGTAAAAGTACAGATACGTATAATAAAATATTACTCCAGTAAAAGTAAAAGTACTGCTTTTTCAATTTTACTCGAGTGAAAGTACAAAAGTACTCAATTTTTTATGTACTTAAGTAAAAAAGTACTGATAGACAGATTTATTTTGCAATTTTATATAGACTACTTTATTTAATTTTATATTAGCACATATTTTTATAATCCTACTGCCCAAAATACCTGGGTTTTCCCCAAAATAACCACTATATAGAGTCAAGATATATATTTTGTTGATATGGACTACGTTGATGAGAGTGATGTAGTAATGTTCACTGTGAAGCTTACACTGCCATGTACCTGAGAGAAAACAGATTTCACCATCTAATCTTCACCAGTAAGAAAAAAGTGTTTTAGAACTTGTTGTTTTGCAGAACGTCAGTTATATATGACATGAGAATTAGGCCTGAAATTAGGAAGAACATTTTAAGGAAAATCTAATTATATTTTCATAATGATTTTTTTTCTTCTCAAACTTTGTCTGTGGTGTAAAAACACCCCTGTCCAAATGCCCCCAGAGGGCATCACTTCCCACTCTGATAATTACTGTAGTTACTATGTTCTGAACATCACATCCTTTCTTTTTCCCTCAGATGGAATCTATCTAGGTGGCTGAATAAAGATATTTGGATTTTATATCTAAAAATTTCCTCAACTTAGCACCAGCAAGCTTGTTAGCTAGACAGTTAGCATCAGCTAACGATATTTACTTATTTTCAGTATGGTTATGAATAAACATTCATATCTGTCTACTCGGCTAGTTGATCTAAACAATATAAAAATGTATACTGTTGATAAACAATATAAAAACAGACGTCACATAGGTCTAAATGCATAGCATTTTAATAAAACTGCGAACGTTACGGGGAATATGAACGTGCATGAGCAGCGGGGAATATGAACGTGCATGAGTTATTTTATTTAATCGGTGTTATTTTAATGTTTTGTTTTTTGACCTAAAACATAACGTTAGAGACACTGGTGTTGATCTGTCTGCATTCAAGCATTTCAGCGGGCTTAAATAGATCACCCTTTACAGCAGATTTAGTTCACAAACAACTGACAGTTTTGACCTAAATATTATTTTCAGTTACAATAATTAATCCTAAAATTCGACATTAGTAACTTACTTTTCACAGCAGCAGTAGCGTGCGCTCACAAGATCTCCCGGTTCTTTACTTGTGAGTTCAGTTCACTGAAGAAGACTCGCTCTAAACGGATCATTTGAATCAGTGAGTTTTCGACTCGAGAACAGCTGCAATTGGATCATTGCAGTGCGTGAATGAATCGTTTGTTGCGATTTGCAAACCGATTGAACAGGTTCATTGAAAATAATCAGTTTCATGAATTAGACACCGCTTCTGCGTCTCGGAGCACGTGATGTATTATAAGGAGTAACGATATGTTTTATGAAATGTAGTGAAGTAAAAAGTACGATCTTATGCTTTGGAATGTAGTGAAGTAAAAGTAAAAGTTACTCAAAATAAAACTACTCCAGTAAAGTACAGATACTTGAAAAATGTACTTAAGTACAGTAACGAAGTAGTTTTACTTCGTTACTGACCACCACTGTGAATGGCAAAATAGAACAACTTTTATTTAATTGTGTCTTAAAGGTGCCATAGAATGGAAAAACTGTATTTACCTTGGCATAGTTTAATAATAACAGTTCTGTACATGGAAATGACATACCGTGAGCCTCAAATACCATTGTTTCTTCCTTCTTATGTAAATCATGTGAATGCAAAAGACCACTGAATAATTGGCGAATCAGAGCATAACATCGACTGTGACGTTACAGCCGGGATCACTAATATGTACATTGGCATATACCCGGCCATGTTTTAGGCCAGCCTCCAGACAAACCTGCACAGCCAATTCATCAGAAGTTCTGCAGGTATTGTGAAGAAACAAGCGAGGACAACAGCGAAAATGGCAGATCATGGAAATAAATGTTATGTTCCAGGCTGTGCAGGGGATGTGAAGTTTAGGGATGGGTTGGTGTCTGTATTCAGAAAGGCACGGTAAACAAATAACGTGTTCTAATAAAATAACACGAGCCACTAAAGGGACATGGTTAGCTGCTTTCTAGCCTGTTACATTACAGTACATTGGATTTAACTTACCACATAAACAGAGTGAGATGACAGGATGATGGTGAATGATGTACAGATCCTGAGCACCACTGACAAGCATCTGATCTTGTAAAATATGTGGTAAGTACTGCCGCTGTAGTTTACACAGAGCACGTGCGATTGCAAATTACTAAAGTGAAAGTAAAAAGTGATCATGCATTCGAAAGCAGTTTCAATGCCCAGCATATTAATAGTGGCTTCCTGATGGCTGCATTTTACATACAGTATAATTACCCAATGATATAACTGCGGAGAAAGTATTGAAATATATACCTTCCCTGTGTTTCCTTCCTGCTGTGTGAGCTACTGAAATGAGCCGCGCTGTGAAACAGCCAATCAGAGCAGAGCTCAACATTATTATTCATGACCTTTCCAAATAAGGTTATAACAGACCATTTCATTCTAGGGACAAATCCCAGGGTTTTCAATGGACATGTAAAACCGTTTCTGGAGATTTCTTTTCCCTTACCTAAGCCACATATCTTCTGTGGAGATATCAGAGAACAATTTAAAATATTGTATCAATGCATTCTATGGCCCCTTTAAATATGTAAATTAATATTGACCCAGCTCTATAATCTGCTAACTGTATCCAGCTTGGCTTAAACACAGTTAGAAAATGTTTAATATTAGTATAAGAACTGATACTGACATAATTAATTCTATAACTGATCAAATATGTTTAACTTTATTATCTAGTATAGGTTTAAGTATTTAATTTTTATAGTATCATAACATTGACCAGTCAGTCAGAAGTCTTTCTAGTGGCTCCAGACTTAGAAGACGGCTGAAAACATCCTGTAAGTGATAACAACATGCAAATTTATTCACCAGCTCTGACACAGAAACTAGATCACATTCCCTGTTTTGGTTTGTGTGAAGATGCAATGTGTGTGTGAGGCAAACAGACAGACCGAGCAGAAGACGGGTTTTTCAGAGCAGCTGTTGGATTTCAACATTCTGCAACTCGCCGACTCTAAAGACTCTGCCCTATTTTCAGAAGAAATACCTAAAAGAAAGTAGAAAGCACCATTACACAACAAACCTTGAACAGCAGCAGCATGTTCGTTCACTGTGTGATTTAACTAACAAACTGTCTCGATAAAATTGCTTATGTATGTTCAAACATCCACAACTTGGAAGAATGGGTGTTTGTCCAATTATTTTAGCTATATAAGCATAAATATGATTTTTAAAATACAAAAGTAAACAAAATCAATGTTGAGATATATTTCCTTAGCACAATGTATGAGTTGCACAAATGTTCTCGTAAATCAAACATTTATAACCTACTGGAATTTCCATCAGTTTTTTGGACCACATATGCTCAAATGCTGATTTGTAAAATATGAAAAACTAAAAATCTATTTTGCGATTTTTTTTTTACAATACTGTAAGAGTTATGGAAATTGTATTTTATGTTTTCATAACATTCATAACCTGCAAGAATGGGTGTTTTTCAGTTTTTTTGAGCTAGATATGCTCAAAGTGACTTGTAAAATATAAAAGTAGGTATAAAATCAGTGTTGCGATATTTTTCATTACAGTGTTGTATGAGTTACGCAAATTTTCTCATATGTTCTGGTGTCAAGAAGGGGAGGCAGGATTCAGATGCGGGTACAGCGGATGTTTTATTGGACAGCAAATAACTAGACAGGTGAAGAGTGCTTCCACGGGCAGTCAGAGAGGGACAGAATCCTCTGCCACGCAGATGGTTCGATCGCCACAGCGGGACGAGCTGTAACAGCAGCAAATTCGAGCGAGAGGCTGGGCCGTCCACAGCGAGTCCGCAGATAACCCGGAACGGCAGGTGTCGGGGGGAAGCCCACGGTATCTGGACGCACAGCGGGGGTGCAGAGAAACACAAAAACAGCTACGAGCACTGGAGCCTGACAAGACAAAACGAGAGGGGAGTAATACAGTCAGTGCAAGCGGAAAAAACCACAACAGTCTGACAATGGACAGAAAAACACAGGGAGCTATAAAGGGGAAGTTAAGTAGATAATGAGAACCAGGTCAGGAACAAGATTAGCTAACGAGCAGAGAAACAAGGAGGGCAGGGAATCAATAAGGTTGACAAACAAATGTGGCGAGCTGTCAAAACAAACCCAGCACATGACATCACAACACAGAGACAGCAAGAACAGGTGATCAGACCTGAGACCCGACAGTTCCCCCCCTCCCAGGAGCGCCACCAGGCGCCCCAGGAGGAGGCCTACCTCGTCGCCGACGGAAGTCCTCGATCAAGGAACGGTCCTAAACGTCCCGAGACGGCACCCAGCATCTCTCCTCTGGACCATAACCCTCCCAGTCCACGAGATACTGAAACCCTCTGCCGCGTCGCCGCTCGTCGAGTAATCTCCTAACCGTATAGGTAGGGGAGCCATCTATGAGACGAGGGGGCGGGGGGGTGGGACGATCGCCGGCAGGGTTGAGGGGGGAAGAAAACACGGGTTTGACCTTAGAGATGTGAAACACAGGATGAACCCGGCCAAGAGCGGGGGGGAGCTTGAGCCTGATCGCCACCGGATTAACCACCTTGGTAACCCGGTATGGCCCAATGAATCTGGGCGCCAGCTTACGAGAAAGCGACCGGAGAGGCAGATCCTTGGTAGAAAGCCACACTCGTTGACCACACATATAGGTTGGAGGGGACGACCGGCGACGATCGGCTGCTGCCTTGGTTCGTCCAGCGGTTCGAAGCAAAATCTCCCTGACTCTCTCCCAGGTGCGGCGGCATCGCTGAACGAAAGCCAGGGCGGACGGGACAGCAGCATCGGGCTCCTGTGATGGAAACAGAGGCGGTTTATAACCAACAGAGCACTCAAAAGGGGACATACCTGAGGCCGCCACTGGAAGGGAGTTACGAGCGTATTCTATCCAAGAGAGCTGTTGGCACCATGAACTTGGATTGTTGGATGTCAGACAGCGCAGCATTCTTTCAAGATCCTGGTTGGCCCGCTCGCATTGCCCATTGGTCTGAGGATGAAAACCAGAAGACAGACTAGCCGAGGCCCCGATCTGTCTACAAATCTCCTTCCAAAACCGGGAGGCGAACTGAGGACCCCTATCTGAAACCACATCAACCGGCAATCCATGGAGCCGGAAGACGTGGTCCACCATCAGCTGGGCGGTCTCCCGGGCAGAGGGCAACTTGGGCAGGGGAATGAAATGAACCGCCTTAGAAAAGCGATCCACCACCGTGAGAATCACAGTGTTACCCTTCGATGGGGGAAGCCCAGAGACAAAATCAAGGGCGATGTGTGACCAAGGACGGGAAGGGACGGGGAGAGGATGAAGCAGACCATCAGGAGGACGATTCACGGGCTTACATTGAGCACAATTGGGACAGGCCAACATGAACTGTCTGACATCTGCGGCCAGAGTGGGCCACCAGAAACGTTGACGGATGGCAAACAACGTTCTCCGAATCTCTGGATGGCAGACCAGCCTGGACTCGTGCCCCCACTGAAGGACTTCAGGGCGCAGCGCCTCCGGCACCAGCAACCTGCCCGCCAGATACCCCTCCGGCACGTGCACCCCTTGACCGGCCTCCTCTACTCGCCGTTCGATACCCCAAGAATGAGCCCATCCCTTCAGGAAGGATGGTCTCGGCCATAAGCTCCCCCTCTGGGGCCCCGAACAGGCGCGAGAGAGCATCGGGCTTGACATTTTTAGACCCCGGCCGGTACGAGAGGGTGAAGTTAAATCGGCCAAAGAAGAGTGCCCAGCGGGCCTGACGAGAGCTCAGCCTCTTGGCCGAACGGATGCACTCCAGATTCTTGTGATCCGTCCAGACCAAGAAGGGCTGCGCTGACCCCTCCAAACAGTGACGCCACTCGCCCAAGGCCAATCTTAACGCCAACAGCTCCTTATTGCCAATGTCATAGTTACGTTCTGCAAGGCTGAGACGACGAGAGAAAAATGCACACGGGTGCACCTTCCCGTCGCAGAGTGAGCGCTGAGAAAGGACTGCGCCAACCCCGACATCCGACGCGTCAACCTCGACAATGAACTGGGACTCAGGATCTGGAACCAACAGAACAGGAGCAGAGACAAAACAGGACTTTAAAGCATCAAAGGCTACCTGCGCATCCGGGTTCCACCTGAAGACCACCTTGGTGGAGGTTAACGCCATGAGTGGTGCAGCGATCTGACCGAAATTCCTGATGTATCGCCGATAGAAGTTGGCAAACCCCAGGAAACGCTGCAGAGCCTTGCGGGAGTCGGGGACCGGCCACATGGCAACAGCCTCTATCTTAGCGGGGTCTGGCTTGATCCCCCTGGTAGAGATGATATGGCCAAGGAATGTAACAGACTCGGCGTGGAATTCGCACTTCTCCGCCTTGACAAACAACTTGTTCTCTAACAGACGCTGGAGGACCCGTCTAACGTGCTGGGCAGGGCCGTGCAGAGACCTTTGGAGGGGCAGGTGCTCAAAATATAAAAGGGGCACATGAAACAAGGCTTTGAATAGGGCTGTGCACAAAATATCATAACAGCAATGTATAGTGATGCATTCCTTGCTGATACGCGTATTGATGCAGATGCTGTAAATACTGTAACAATAAAAGTAAAAGTATGAATAGATTTTAGTCAAATGACATTAAAAAGACCAGACCCTTCCACCCCCATGAAACTTTTCTCCCTCAAATAGCACGAACGAAGTGAACACATGCACCTTTGTTTATGGTGCTGCTGCCGTGTATAACGTTAGAAGTGGCGTTTGCTGCAGGCTAAACACAGCGATTTAAACAAAAGCTGTGTGATGCATGTTCTCTTCACGTTGTTCTTGTAAAATAATAATAATGATAAGTAAACAAGCATACCACTCCGCTGAGAACCCCATTTACTTAAGCTGCAACCGTAGCGCGGACGATATTGAAGTGGTGCCTGAGCGCGAGGGATCGTTCGGATGAGGTCGTCAGGTGAAAGGTTATCATGTGGGTGATTTTATTTACGGCTAAATTATTAATCATTAATTTTACTAATAGTTAGATTGGCCAGGCCTTCACAGAAGGGTGTTTAATAAAAAAAAAAAAAAAACAATTGCCTTGACAAAAGGGCACTTTGGGCAAAGGGGCAGGTGCTCAAGCACGTGCCTGGTGCTGGGTGTGTACTTGGAGAGAGGGGGAAAAAATGAGAATATCATCCAAATACACGAAGACAAACTGATTAATCATGTCACCCAGAACGCTATTGATGAGGCCCTGGAAAACGGCTGGAGCATTGGAAAGACCAAACGGAAGAACCAGATACTCGTAGTGTCCCGAGGGGGTGTTGAACGCCCTCTTCCACTCATCCCCCTCCCGAATGCGTACCAGATGGTAGGCGTTGCGGAGGTCTAATTTGGTGAAGACCTGAGCTCCCTGCAACAATTCAAAAGCAGAAGACATTAGAGGTAGGGGGTACCTGTTCTTTACGGTAATGTCATTCAACCCTCGATAATCAATACAGGGGCGTAGGGAGCCATCTTTCTTCAGCACGAAGAAAAACCCTGCACCGGCGGGAGAGGAGGAATGGCGAATGAGCCAAGTCTGAAGTGACTCCCGTATATACCGGTCCATGGCCTCTCTTTCAGGACCGGAAAGGGAATCTAACCGACCCTTTAGGCGGAGAAGTGCCCGGGAGAAGGTCTTTGGCACAGTCGTAGGGGCGATGCAGAGGTAGCGAGGTGGCCCGGGACTTGCTGAAAACCGCACGAAGATCGCAGTACTCCGCCGGGACGCCGGTCAAGTCCTTTACAATAATTTATACTGACAATCATTTATAGTAAATTTTATAATAAACAAAATAAAATAATATAAATTACATTAAGAGACAGTCTGGCAAATACCATCTGATGAAACAGCTTCAAGAAACTAAAAATATGTCCTATGTAAAATATGTAAGTATTACATAACTTACATAAATGAGTTAAGTTAGCAGCAGTTATAGATAGTTTTCTTTTTTGCTTTGCCTTGTATGATGTGTCTAGGAAATTCAATGTCCATTCAAAGTGTTCAAACCAATGACAGACTAAAGCTGAATTACCCATAATCCTTTATTCACATGATGATTCATTGTGATCCTACGATATCCTAGAGTTTTAGAGGCTTCATAATTATCATGATTGGCTCTGGCCCCAGTATCAGCACTCCTTGTAGAAGCTGCTGACTTCACATATCAGCATAAATATGACTTCTTAATGAGCAGGGAATGGTTTCAGCTTTCCACAGACAAGTCTCCATAAATCCTTGCTTGTTACCCAAGATGCACTGCATGTGTTACAACTAAAACCCCTGCAGTTTGTTGTAAGATTAAGATGCAGATGTTGTTCCAGAGACAACGTGTGTGTGTTTTTTTGAGTGGAGATCTTCTAGTGTGTTCGATGGGATTCTGAAGGACAATGAATGACTGCATGGATTATAGATAATGACTGCATAGAATATAGTTTTATTGGCTTGCAATGTGTTACTTGAGTTTGGCCTCTTGAGGACTTGAAATCGGCTGGCGCGAGACGTCTAAAGCAGAGTGGATTTCACTAAAAGGAACAGAATTTATATTTAGAAACTGCTAAATCTTTCATCTCATGCCGCAGCAGCGCAGTTATTCATTTTTAACTGTGTTCCTGAGGAACAGAAAGAGTGTGTGTGTATTTGAGTAATGATTTCTGCCATTTGAATGTGTGTGCAAATCGTAAACGCGAGTTTGTTTGTGGCGCGTTTACGATGATGTCACGGCAGTAGAGGCGGCGCAATTATAACGACGCGTGAATAATCCCGCCCACTCTATAGCGGTACTAAACTGCAGTGGAAACGCAAACCGACCCGAACTGAGCCGTACCGTACCAAGCCGTGCCGAACCGTACCGTACCATGCAGTGGAAAAGCACCATAAAAGAATATTCTTGGAATTGGTTCCCCAAAAATAACCAAAGTTGGACCATACATTAACGTTTATGGGATCCTTCCATGTTTGCTGGGATACTGCACCACAAAAATAAAAATTGTTCCTAAAGTGACAATTCTAAGAACCTTTGGAACCATATGCTAATGTTAACAGAATGTTCTATTATTGTTTTGCGCCACAAGAAAACTTAAGAGAAAATTCTTAGAACATTTGGAATTAGTTCTAAAAAAGTAACCAAGCTGGAACCATATGTTAACGTTAGAGAAGCGTTCTTTGTTTGCTGGGATGCTTTGGCACTAAACACAATAGAACCTAAAGAAAACATAATATTTTTTTTTACAAACAACCAATTCATACACTAGCATTAGCAGAGCGTCCTGTGTTTGCTAGCATACTACTACCTAAAACCTAAAGAGAAGATTTTTAGAATGTTTGGAATTGGATCCCCAAAACTAACTAAACCAGCACCATATGCTAACATTAGTAGAATGTTCTGTATTTGCTGTAATAGTTCTACACTACAAAAAAAATGGAACCTTGATAGAAAATTTGGAGTTTGTTCCCCCTAAAAATATATGCTACACTCTACTATTCTTTACCATACAGTAGTGTATTCCATATTGCTGTACAGTACAATCAATTGCACATGTAATCTAGGTGAACAAACTGTCCTGAAATGCAGATCTGAGTACTTTGAGAGTTTGGCTGACCCAGTAGAGGTGAATGGAATATCTCGGATCGCTCATCCAGTCCCAGGATAGAGGATTCAGGTGCATTAGAGGTCAATATAAGGTCGATAACTGGACACGAGCCACACTGCTGTTTGTGTAGCTCAGAACCACACCATGTGCTGACATCACAGTGTTAAGAGATGAAATCTGATCCAGGCCAGTTTACTAGCTGGAAATCCTTCAAACGCAGTTTTACAGCAGGGGAATGCATATACATAATGTTTAGATATATCTCTAATATTAACAATATATACTTCCTGAATGCTGGGGTGGATGGTGACTGGATACAGGCTGTGGAAAGTAAATAGGAATTCAATTTCACATTAATTCATAACATTTCCATTGCCATTATGACATAATTTTAAATGAATTATCTGTTTGTCCGAATAATTAACTATATTTTTATTGTAAAATGTATTTATTTATTTAATTTACTTTAAATGAAATATATATATACAGTGCTCAGCGTAAATGAGTACACCCCCTTTGAAAAGTAACATTTTAAACGATTTCTCAATGAACACAAAAAGAATTTCCAATATGTTGACAAGACTAAGTTTATTATAACATCTGTTTAACTTATAACATGAAAGTAAGGTTAATAATATAACTTAGATTACACATTTTTCAGTTTTACTCAAATTAGGGTGATGCAAAAATGAGTACACCCCACAACAAAAACTACTAAATCTAGTACTTTGTATGGCCTCCATGATTTTTAATGACAGCACCAAGTCTTCTAGGCACGGAATGAACAAGTTGGAGACATTTTGCCAAATCTATCTTTTTCCATTCTTCAAGAATGACCTCTTGTAGAGATTGGATGCTGGATGGAGAGTGATGCTCAACTTGTCTCTTCAGAATTCCCCATAGGTGTTTGATTGGGTTCAGATCAGGAGACATACTTGGCCACTGAATCACTTTCACCCTGTTCTTCTTCAGAAATCCAACAGTGGCCTTAGATGTGTGTTTAGGATCATTGTCATGTTGGAAAAGTGCATGACGACCAAGGGCACGGAGTGATGGTAGCATCTTCTCTTTCAGCATAGTAGTAGTAGTAGTAGTATCCCTTTATTGTTGCTAGTCACAAGTACCAGTGAAATTAGCCATCAACCTGTCCATACATACACAACATACATATATGACAAGGGGGTAGACAGGACAGGAAGACAGGGAATTGAAGAAAAAATACAGCATAACATGAGGAAGGTGAGGAGAAAAAAAATAACCCCCAGACTATGCTCCTTGGGGAGTACAGTGTGAGAACAGGAAAAACACCTCAGCAACAAAAAGCACATAAACCATAAACACGACTTGACAGGGGAAGAAATCCAGCTCCAGCAGGCAGCCATCCGGTCCCGCAGCAATTCTCGGCGCTGGCCACAGACCCGCCTGTCAGGCTGGTGGTTCAAAAGCGAGCGACGGAGGCGAGGGATGGGGGGAGGGGAGGTATGTGTGTGTGTAGTAGTTTATATCAATGTCTGTAGAATGGGGGAGGAATCAAGAGCGTCTCACTGCAGTGCCCTTCCCAGGGGTAATTTTTCCAGCAGCGACCTTGCCAAGGCCACTGTGCGAGGGAGCCAAAAAAGATAAGATTGTTTTGTCTTAGGGCGAGTAACCGCATTCCAATTCCACGGCTACTTCTTTGTCCATTCTGGTCTCCAATACCGTCAATTTTCCTCTAAAGCCGTGAGCTTCTCGATGATAGAATCCATATTGCGGTTAATAGTCTCAGTCTCAATGCTGATAGAGCAGTACATTTGTGAATTCATGATGCCATCAATAAAATGCAGCTCCCCGACACCAGCAGCACTCATGCAGCCCCACATAAGGACACTGCCACCACCATGTTTCACTGTAGGCACCATGCATTTTTTTTTGTATTCCTCACCTTTGCGACACCATACAGTTTTGAAGCCAACAGTTCAAAAACATTTATCTTGGTCTCATCACTCCAGAGTATAGAGTCCCAGTAATCTTCATCTTTGTCAGCATGGGCCCTGGCAAACTCTAGGCGGGCTTTTTTGTGCCTGGGCTTTAGGAGAGGCTTCTTTCGTGGACGGCACCCATGCATGCCATTCCTCTGCAGTGTACGCCGTTTTGTGTCACGGGAAATAGTCACCCCAGTTTGGCTTTCTACTTCTTTAAATAACTGCAGTGAACTTGCATGTCGATTTTCTTCAACCCTTCTCATCAGAAGACGCTCCTGACTAGGTGTTAACTTCCGTGGACAACCTGGACGTCTCTGTGAGATGGTTGCAGTTCCATCTTTTTTAAATGTTTGTACCACTTTTGCTACAGTATTCTGACTGATAAGTAAAGTTTTGCTGATCTTCTTGTAGCCTTCACCTTTCTTGTGTAAAGAAATTATTTTCTTTCTCAGGTCTTGTGACATTTCTCTTCCATGTGGTGCCATTGCTGACAGCATGAAATGGGAAGGGGTTTTCTTTAAGTAACACCCTTTTATAGTCAACAGTCACCTGTGTAATGAATAATTAGACTCACCTGTGGTTGAATTCTTGTTAAATTATACATTTGTAATCTAAAATTTAGCTTTGCTCCAGAGACTTTCAGTGGGGTGTACTCATTTTTGCATCACCCTAATTTGAGTAAAACTGAAAATTTTGTTCTCTAAGTTATATTATTAACCTTACTTTCATGTTATAAGTTAAACAGATGTCATATAAAACTTAGTCTTGTCAACATTTTGGAAAATGTTTTTGTGTTCATTGAGATATTGTTTAAAATGTTACTTTTCAAAGCGGGTGTAATGCAATTTTATATGAAGCTATTATTTCAGCTCCGGGAATTATTTGTTAAAGATTCAATATTGCTTGATTAAAGTAATATTAATATTTAACTTATAATTTATACTTTATTAAGTGGTCGTCCAGCGATCACTAACATCAGTATCTTATTAATCTCTCAAATTCGAGCTTAGGTAACGTTATCTTTGTGGCAAGATGGATAAAATACTTGAAAATCACATTCCAGAGACAATTCTTTATAAAACGAAACAAGGTTTATTTACAATACTAATATTCTAACATACATTAGACAGGAACAGGAACAGGAAGAGAGTCCAGGAGCACAAGAGAGAGCGAGTTGCACACTGGCGCGTTGTTTTAAACAGTCCGATTTGGACACCGCCCACAGGCGGCTGGTCGAATCAGAGTGTCCGTATGGGGCAGAGCCCCGCCCATGTCCATGGTTTCTGATGATTTCGGCTTGCGTTATCTGATATTTCATTCATTCCGTGAAAGATATACACAGGCCTTTATATCTGTTGTAACATACATTATGATGCCAAAGTTTAACGGTCATCCACACCACTTATGACTTACGATGCCAGCTTCTTTTAGAGACTAAACATCGCATTTGGCACAACCTACACATTACAGTTTATGCAGTTTAAGGCACGATTAAAAATCACCCACATTGTCCTAAATAATTCACATTCAAAATAATCACATCAAGCCTATGAAAGGCCGAGTACAACATTAATATTCATCTTGTTTCTTGAGTAGATGAATTATTATTATCATGAAATGAATGTGTCTTTTATAAATCTTCCATGTTACTTTCCTTTGTTCTGTGACCGAAATAAAATCGCGCGCTTTTGCGCTGATGAGGAGGAGGGGCTTTAGAGAGACGCTGATTCTTTAGCTGGCCCCTGGTGACCTGTAGAGACAGTTGAATTCCTGCCGACATATGTTACAGGGGTGTACTCATTTACGCTAAGCACTGTATATATATATATATATAAAAACTAATGAATTTTTAATAGTAACATTTATTTATAAAAAAAAAAGCTTAATAACACTTCACATTAAAGTTTTACTGAATGTATGTATGTATGTATTTATTTGTTTATCAATATTTATAAATAAACACTTCACTTTTAAAGTTTGTCCATCTAAGGAACTATCTTTTGAATTTATTTATTACAATATTTTGCAAATTTAAGCACTTTACATTTACAGCTCTTCCAACTTATGAACTCTCATTTATGTGTTTATTTATCATTTTTTAAAATAAAAATATTACAAAAAATTAAGTTTGTTTTAAAGGTAAACATTAAATAAATAAAAACTATATTAAAAGTGTAACTATTTAAAATATAGTTTTACAAAATATACACTTCACAATAAATTTGTCCAACTAATTTAACTATTTTTAAAATGGTATTAAAACATTTTAAGTTCAAATCATTTTCGTTTGAATTAATTTTTTCTCATTCCTTTTGCAGCTGTTTCTGTAATGCGGCATAGTGCATCAGCGTTTGGGTTTGCTGTAAGTATGCGAACACTTCATATAATTAAATTGTTATTTAATCTTTAACGTTTTAATGCTTCACTTTATCATTTTTGTCCATTCGTTTGCAGTTTGATGCCACTCTAGACGTCCTGTCCTCCATAATCGTGCTTTGGCGATACAGTAACGCAGCGGCCGTCCATTCAGCACACAGAGAACACATGTAAGTGCACGTGATCCTTCCTCCATTAAAGCAAATGCGGTATAGTTTGTGCTCGGTGGGGATTCTGGGTAGTGTCAGTAGCCAATTAGATATCGTTTCTGGGCAACAAGGAGAGCAGAAGGTCAGACTGATCTTACAAGGTAATGATGTTGAAATTTTGACATGTTCCTCGGCTAAAGTAGGACATTGGTGGGCGTTTTGTGGTCAAACGAAACGCACAACTAATTATTCAAATAACTTGTGGTCGTAAAAATGATCTTGTTTTCAGATGTGCTGTATTTTTAGGACAAGATTAGTATAATTTACCTCACCAGGTTAAAGCAGGTTAATGTTTCCTAAAGACCACCAGCTTTGATGATGGAGGCCTGGCAGACAGAGTCTCCTGTCTCACAGGAAGTGGCCCCGCTCTGGGTTTCATGTCTAAAGAGGGTCCTTAGACAGTCTTTCTCTGTGTTCGGTGTCCCTTATCGGCTGAGGGACAGAATAGAGATGGCAAAGGGGCGTGAGGGCTTTGTGAACGGAAAGAAAGAAGAGGAAGCAGAGAAAAAGAGACACAGGACAAAGGCAGAAGTGTGTAGACAGTACAGTACAGACACACACACGTAATGCACCATGAAGCCGTGGGCCGCCGCTGGTCTCTGGGGGCATCTGCTGGATGCGGATCGCCGTGGAGACAGATTACATCATAACGCAGGCTGCATTAGCGATATGACATATCTACTGGACTGCAGACTCATAAATAGTAAAACCATATGAGAATAATGATGTATCACAGCAGATTTTAAAGAAAATCTGAGTGCAAAAATCTGATGCTATGCGAGATTTCGCTAAGTGGTTGTTAGTTTGTGCTGAGCGATTCTTTTAGAGTGGTTATGTGGTTATTGAGGTGTCCTGGTTGCGATGGCGTTGCTAGGTAGATGTTGGTGTGTTTTGCATGGTTTGTTGGGTATTGCTCCAGTAGTTGGTTGCTAGGGCAATACAGTAGGTCATTGCTAAAGTGATCTGGGTGGTAGCTAGAGTGATGCTATTATGTTCTGAGTGGTTTTTGGGGCATTGCTACAGCAGGTGGTTGTTAGTGTGTTGTGAGTGGTTGCTAGGGTGATGCTATTATGTTCTGCATGGTTTCTAGGGATTTGCTAAAGTAGGTGGTTGCTAAGGTGTTCTGAGTGGTTGCTAGAGTAATGCTATTGTGTTCTGAGTGGATTCTAGGGACACTCTGTGTGGTTACTAATGGCGCTTTTCCACTGCATGGTACGGCACGGTACGGTTCACTTTTGGGGGGTTTTCCACTGGGTACTGTGCCTGGTACCTGATACTTTTAGTACCACCTCAGCCGAGGTTCCAAGCGATCGGTACCGTTACCAAAACGTGACGTGTAAACTCTGCAGATCACTGATTGGCTGGAGAAAATCATCATTACTGCGTCACTGAACTTGCGACACGAGACCCAAATAGACCCGCTAGATTTAAATCAGCACAGCCAGCGAAGGAGCGGACGCAACTTTTGTTTGAAGAAATGCACCTTTTTGTATCAACCAAAAAATGTCTGTTTCGTTGTCTGTTGAGGAAGTACAGACGTTCCTCTCGTTGATAGCTGAGGAGTGGATCCAGAGAGAGCTTGATGAGGCGACTCGGAATGAAAAAAGCCTTATGTATATACTTTTAAACTTGGTATATTTTCAGAGTATGTTTTCTGTTTATATTTGTACATTTATATTTGTGTTTTGCTTCAATTAAAAACAATCTGATCGAATAAGTGTACCTCCAGACTATATTAAAATGTATTATTTTATGAGCACGTAATGAACCTCTTGAAAAAAACAAATGATTAATGCCACGATTCTAAAAACCATCACATAAATAAAAAAAACAAGAGATACATTGAACATTTTGAAATATTCAAAAGTTTATTGATAATTCACTTTACAGAACATTCTACAAGAATAGTTAACTATTGAAGTAATGCAGCACACCTGCACGAACATCCCTGCTCTCCTCCTCTACAGCCGTGTCACTGTCACCACAGTCTCTGCTGCTGGGGGTAAATCCCAAGCATTCTCATCATCCTCTCCATTGCTGTTAAAAACATCCACATGCCCAGAATGAATAACACAATTCCGTCGATATGCTACTTTGTTGTACGTCTGTTTGTGGTGCGTTTATGATGATGTCACCGCAGTAGAGGTGGTGCAGCTATAACGACACGTGAATAATCCCGCCCACTCTAAAGCGGTACTAAACTGCAGTGGAAATGCAAACCGACCCGAACTGAGCAGTGCCGTAACGAGCCGTGCCGAACCGTGCCGTACCATCCAGTGGAAAAGCGCCATAAGGTGTTTTGACTGGTTGCTAGGGCATTCTTAGGTAGATATTACTGTGTTATGCATGGTTTGTAGGGCATTGCTACAGTAGGTTGTAGCTATGGTATTGTGAGTTGTTGTTAGGGTGATGCTATTATGTTCTGCATGGTTTTTAGGGAATTGCCAGGTGGCTCCTAGGGTTTCTATATGGTTACTAATTGGAGTGATTCCTAGATGGTTGCTAGTGTGTTCTGTAGGGCATTGCTAGGCATTTACTCTGAGTGGTTCATAGGGAGTTTCTATGCAGTAACTAAAGTGTTCTGAGTGGTTGCTAGGGCATTGCTAGGTAGATGTCAGTTCATAGTTCTGCAGTATTTCTAGGTCATTGCCAGGGTGTTGCTGTGTCATTACTAAGGTGTTGTGAGTGGTTGCTAGGACATTTTTAGGAGGATGTTAGAGTATTCTTTGAGTGTTAACTAACCAAAACACAGACTTCACGGACTGAGCTTACAAAGCACGATACGATCCACATGTGAGAAACAGAGCAGAATAGTCCTAAAATTTCACCAGATTTCACCCAACTACCCCTGCAGCAGAATAAATAGTGGAACAGATGCTCTTGTCTATTAACCAGGCTTAGACAACTACAGCCCTCACCTCCTTCATTTATATACGCAGGGCTTGACAGGCCTAATAAGATCAAGGTACTGAAGCAAGCAGAAGCTTCAGAGTCGTGTTTTATTAACTGGGAATTAGACTGTAAATTCAATAAAGCATCATTTGGATTGATGCTGGGGTTTACTCAGTGTACCTGTGTGTGTTTTCCAGAGCCTGTGTCATCCTCGGGGTCGTGTTCATCTTGTCGGCCATCACTATCCTGGTCAAAGCGATCCATGACCTCGCCACAAAACTGAAACCAGAAGTGGTAAGAAAAAACATAATTCTGTTTCTTATTTGGTTGATTCATTTGTTAATTCACTGACTTGATTTAGTTGATTTATTCATTGCATTGGTTGACTGATTAGTTCAGTTGTTGATTCATTTGATTGTTCATTCACTCACTAAACAAACACATGAATCGTTGGTTGGATTGTTTGACTGATTGAGTGTTCCTCTGTTGATTTATTAATTAATTTCTTTGTTCATTCACTCACTCACTAACGTATTCATTGTAGTGGTTAATTCATTAGTTAGTTTGTTTATTTATTCACTCACTGATTAATTCATTGGATTGGTTGATAGATTTTTCTAGTGGTTTGTTCATTTGTTCGTTTAATCACTAATTGATTAATTCATAGTCTTGGTCGATTGGATGTATCAGTAACCGAACGATTGAATGAACGAAGAAATCAGCAACTGATTATTCTTTTGTGTGTTCAATCCTTCATTGATTTTTTTCATTAATTAATTAGTTTGTTCATTTACGCACTCGAATCTAAGCAGATTTGATTCTGTCATTTTTTTTTATATATATATCTGTTTATTTGCTCTAAGCATTCATTCTCTGAAATCGTATTTCGTGGCTGTCTTTTTATCGACTGTAAGCTCCATTCAAGAGAGTCTCTCAGGTGAAGGAAGCCAAACGCAAACACAACACTCCATCTTTTCATGTCACCGATTGTGTGAGTTTTCCCTCGGCTGGAACTAACGGTGCCTGTTAAACAGCAGAAGTGTAAAGCTGAATAAACATGACGAAGACGAGGTGTGAAGTCACGGACGAGATTAGAATAGTCTGATATCACTGTTACCAGGCAACATGAAGAGGGGAAATAGTTTCCCTTAAACCACTTACCCCTCCACTATCACTCACTCTCTCTCTCAATCAAGCTCTCCATCCGTCTTCCTGTGATGAAATGAGACACCGAAAAACTTGGTCTGGTACTGCCTCAATTACTACTGTACATTCTTTAAAGGAAAGGACATTTTTTTCAATCAAGAACCAACCAAACAAAGCACATTATGAACTTTGTTTCTGAGTCTTATACAACTAGATTTAAAACTAGTTCACACACATAATAAAAAAAAAATAATAATTTACAATGACCTAAGAATTTAAGAGAGTTTCTACGATGAGAACAAACAACATTCTACTATTGTCAAAAAAGAAAATGTCTCTATGATGAGATTACGAAAGCAAAAAACTTCTACAGTGACCTATACAATTTAAGATGTTTGACATAAAAAACTAAAAAACATTCTACGATGACCTAAAAAGTAAAAAAAAAAAAAAAAGTTTCTACAATGACCTAATAATAAAACAAATCTACGCTGACATAACCAAAACATTAAAAAAATTATAATATGACATATTAAAACAAAGAAATTATATGATGACATAACCACAAAAATATATATATATATATACTATGACATAAAGAAATTATACGATACCATAACGAAAACTAAAAAAACATTATACGATGACCTTAAGACATAAAATATTTTTTACAGTGACATGACATAAAAATAAAAAAAGCTTCTATGATGACAGTCACAACTAGAAAAAGTTATAAGATGACATAAGAACTAAAAAGTTTCTACAATGAAATAAATGTATACGATGATATAAATAAAACGTCTATGATATAACAAGAACTGAAAAATGTTATACGATGACAACTAAAATGTGTACAACAACATGAATAGAGCTAAAAAAAGGTTTTATTATGTATTATGTTTCTCTTAAGGCAACATGTGAACTCCAAAATTCATGGGAACGTAAAGAGGTAATGAACTGCCTTTGTTTATTATTTTGTACTGTTCTCTGAGGTACACTCATATTACTTAGATTTTTACCTCAAAAACATCATCATATAGAAGTTATATGTTATTTTCTGTCCTGTTTTTAACCCCCCTCATCAGAATGCTCTGTTTGAATAGACGTGGCAGAATGTAGACTAGGAAATAAACGCCCCTGGCTGTGATTGGCTAACAGTTGTGTATGTTTGACAGCCTACGGTTCTTATAGATGGATGCTGCTGTGATTTAGGTCAAAAACACATAAATAACAATACATATCAAACGATCCGTAAGAAGAGACAAAGTAATAGGGACCACGTAATGAATACAGATACGCACACTTGTGTTGCGACATTACTGTCGGATCCAATATAGTCGGCACAGCAATCTTTCTGAAAATCCCACGTCAAATTGTGCCTTGTTTGTATACGAATCCATGGTAAAATTAAGTGAACTAAGGACCAAGTTCTCACTAACATGGTCTGGAGCATTAAAAATAAAGTTAATTCACTCTTTCCTAACGTTGGGATCAGAAGGAAGGCAATGCTGACACTGTTTTTACAAAACTTGACACTAAACAGCGTCTTGTTGTATTAAAAGCATCTTTATCATTTGGTTTCTTGTTCGCCTCTCTCATAAACACTACGTGTGAATCAGTGGGCGGGGCTAAACAGGCAGCGATATTCTGTGAAGGCGGTGCTTATCCACACTATTACCTCATAGAGTAGAACATTCCACAAGCTGTCGTTTTGGCTGACTGCCTTCAATATAAGCTGTTTTTAGACTAATAAGAAAGTTTTGAGTTATAAAGCTTACATGATGTTTTTCTTGTACAATGACCGTTTATGTCAAAAGATCAAGACATTTTGGTTTCTCAGTTCATGACCTCTTTAAGAAGGTTCTCTTATGATAAAAAAGTCATTAGACTGTAAACCTTTTTGAAACTTAATTTTTCTAAGAGCATAGAAATTAGGGTGTAATAGAGAAGACGATAACCAGATGAGAGATATATAAGAAACGGAGGAGATGGATAGAGAGAGAGAGAGAGAGAGAGAGAGAGAGTCAGTGCTGATGTTTTAATCAGGACTCTGGCTTTTCCCTGGAGAATTCCTGTTCCTGTCTCAGCGTGTATGCGCCACCTAAAAATAGATCCAATATTTCTCCCTCCCTTCATCTGCTGCTGATGTCAGAAACACTTCCCCCTTCTTTTCTCTCTCTTATTTTCTTTCTCACATTCTCTCTCTTGTGCTCTTTCGTTCTCTAATGAAATGTTAATAGGCTGATCTGAACAAGGTGTTTGAAATGGACTGACCCCTTTCGCAAACCACATGCGTGCGTTTCTCTCGACTGTTTTTCTGGTGCTAGAAAATCAATATGACAGTCCTCCGCTGAATACCTGTAATAGTCCAATTTGTGCCATTTGCTCTTCCTGTCATAAACCTGCTAGATTAAAACAAAGTCAGTTCAGTAAGTGACCAACTGACACAAACATACAACCCTAAATAATGATGTTTACGTCATTTTATGGTCCTGTGGTCGAAACTACAATTATAAAAGACACACAACCGTAAAAAATTATGATAGCGCAACTGCTACCAATACCCTGCCTGAGAGGAGATGGATGATCAGAGATGTTTCCGAGAGAGACGTTGTGGGTTGTTTGTTGGCAGGCAGACAGCGTTTCTGATAAATGCGAGGTCATGAGGTTGTTTTTAACTCTTCAGGGAGGGTTATAGTTGTTCGACACTGTCCTCGAGACTCAAACCTCATTGTTTTCTGCTTTCTTCACCTGTCTGACATCAATATTGATGAGCTTCTCTCGCCAGAAGATCCATCATTGCGTTTTATGTGGTGGAAACAGATGATGCATTGACTGACCGATTGTGTGTGTGTTTGTGTTGGACGTTATGTTTGATGGTGGGACCTTGCAGCGTTGCATTTTTTCACGTCTGGAAGGCCAGTGCACAATTTTAATGATTCTGCTTGGGCTGAGAAGGCATCTCGCAACTCTATTCTTCTTATTTTCACATCCTTTCGTTCTCTCTCACCATTGTGCTCCTTATTTCCATTCATACTGCTTTCTTTATAACATATGCATAGATACTTCTCATACTAGATTTGCAGGATGCATACTATACTTATTTACATGTGTGGAATACACAGATTTGGAGTTATATTAAATTAAATTCAAGATTATTTTTATAGGGCTTTTTACTATACAATCATTGCAAAGCAGCTTTACAGGAAATCAAGTTTCTGCAACAGATTTATATATTGTAGAAACTTAATATATTTGACTTATGGCAAAACTGTAGTTAATTCTGTATACTGTCTGAGGGTTGGCTTCCTCTGAGGTCCTCTGAGGGGTTTGGCATTATATACTGTTTACTGAAATATGTATTATGCAGCGACATACAATACACAATATTACTCAATACATAACCAAAAGACTTCATTAATTCAGCAAGTGTGTAGTATGAAATGATTGTATGCACAGAACATCTCTAAACAAGCACGCACTTGTAATGTGACTGCAATGAGGTCATGTGAAAGTGTAGTGTGCTTGATTGATTATTGCATACTGCTTTTATAAATAGGAAACAGTATAGTATGTTATTCTGAACATAGCCTAACTTTGTCTGTCTTTGAAATATTGCCTATCTACTGTACATACTGCACAGTATATACTTAAATATAATGTATTATGCAGCAATAAATGCTTCAAAAAAATTAGTATTCTACACCGTTGTCAAAACACCTTTTTACTGTATATGTTTAGCAACAATTTTTCATACATATCAGGAAACATGAACTTAAGCTGCTTTTCCACCGAAATGACCTGGAACAATTTGTCCCAGGAACTTTTTTCCCAGGATTTTTTTCAGCCCAGGCCTGTTGATGTCTGCATTTCCATCGCGGTCAAAGTACTGAGAAGGATAGGCAAATAGTCTGGTGACGTAGGTCTCCGTGCGTTTCTCAATACCAAGTATGCAAATATCGGACTTGCGTCCTCGGTAGTTCTGACCATAGACATATATAGTATGTATTATGTCTATGGTTCTGACTTCGCGAGTTCGACTCGGGAGTGTGAACTCGCACAGATGGGATGACGCAAATCCGGTAATTCTGCAAAGAGCAGCGTATTTGACAACATCAGTCAGCTCGCCTCGGCTACTGCAATCTTCCTCACTGTATTTACAGATGAAATATATCAAACAACACGGCCTATAAACATATTATAGCCGCAGAAATGTAGTTTAGGGAATATACATTACAATGAAACGAAATATCAAACATTGCCTCTTTTCATTTTCATTTTAACATATTAATTGATTAACAAAATAATAGAATCAAGACCAAAGATTACCTGTTAGATTACCAAAGCGAATTATATCACTATACCAGCGAATTATACTACTACAGAGACATCAGATCCAGCGGCAAATGTCAGAAGTACTAGCCGAGGTTATGATCCTCTCTTCGGGATACATGAGCATTGAGCGCCCGGTGATCGCGTGGAGCTCACGTCTCCGAAATCGGCGAAGCACATTTTCAAATAGGCGCAATCTTTATAAATAAACTGCAGATTTGAGTTTTAAACAACTACATTCTTGACTGAAATACTTGTAAAAACTACATTTCATGACACAATAACAGTAATATAATATTAAAAAAAAAATCATGCGAATATGTTGGTCAAAATACAGTGCTGCGTGAACTCAACCAATCAGCATGATCAGCGCCCAAGTCCTGCCCCCGAAAGTTCCGGACCTTTGAAAAAGTACTACCTCACGAGCAGGGACTTTCTGAGGGGCAAATTTGTACCCAGGACTTTATTTAGAACCTGGTTCCTACAGTGGAAACACACAGAGTACGGGCCCAAAGTCCCAAGTTCCAGGGTAAAGTTCCTGCGGTGGAAACGGGGCTTTAATGAGGTCATGTGACAATTTAGCATGCTACAGTTTGAAATATTTACTGTTGCATACTGTGTACTAGCCTACTTCAGTAGTATTCTACAGTTTGAAATGCTTAATGCAGCATACCGCATACTGTTTAAAAATATTTTTGTATAGTAAACTAATATGCCATTACACTTACATGCTACGTACTAAATACTACATACTCCTATATTTATGAAGTGCTTCAAACAACAGTAGTTACACTATTATCAGAACACATCAAAACATTAACTTCAGCGAGTCCACAGCATACATAGTATATACCACAGAAATAGTTAGTATGGTCGTATGTTATTTAGAATACAACATGACTCATTATTTGATCAAAAAGACACAAATACTATATTAAACACACTGTAATGAGGTTTGTGACAACTGTGTAGCATACTAATTGAAATTTTTACAGTTGCCTCTTTACAAATAATACGCCGCATGCAATATATATCTCAAAGTTTGTTATTCTAAACACTCTTGATTTCCTTTACAGTGTGTCATCATCAATATGAATTGCTGTTGAATAAAACAATACAGTTGACCGTTATGAACGTCACGTCATGCTCAGTATGATAATGTATCTTTCCCTCTCTTCCTCCAGGATGACTTCCTGTACAGCGTGTCAGTTATCAGCGGGATTGTGTGCGCTATTCTGTCCGTCTTTAAGTTCATGCTGGGGAAAGTCCTCACCAGCAGGGCCCTCATCACTGATGGTATGTTTCCCCGGAAGCCCACCTGGTTACTGATTTATTATTCACAGTGCCGTCGCAACGTGTCTGGTCTTATTTCACTTTAGCTCCTCCTGTTTTGACTTCCCACCAGCTGGAAGCAGCAGAATTTCACACGTAAATTATATTTAACAAACCAATTCCATCGAATCCCCAAAATAATATTATTTTAAAACAGTAACACTTAAGATATCCTAAGTTTGTTATAAATAAATAATTTCTTCTCTGTAAAACGTGAGCTGTTTAGCAGAATGCACTTTTTTTCTATAGATTGAAAGATAGTCAATCTCCAAAAATGACAACAAATATGTTTTTATGACTTCAGATGACTTAAAATACAACTTAAAAATAGAAGAGGCTACTTTTATGGTGGTTTCATTTGTTAATTTGAAAGAAACAAAAAAAATGACAAAGAAAATGCAACAGACGAGTAGATAGACAGATGAGCAGATGGAGGGCCAGAGACAGACTTATATATAGAGACAGATACGCACAGATGGATACGAGTGCACACACCAACATACACCGTTCAAATTAAATCATGTGGCTTATTGAGAAGAGTTGTTCTAGAGCTTTTCTAAAAGACCAAACTTGTGATTTTTGTAATCTAAATAAATAAAGTGGTGTAAGATTTACTTGTGACATTTACAAGAAATGTCTGAGTGAAAATTGTTTAAAAATAATTACAAAGAAACAGCAAGTGGAATTTAATATGAAATCTGTTAATGGAATCATGTTAAATTAGTAAGTTTAGCTAAAAGGTTAAAAAAGTTGAGCTAAAAACATTTAATCATTACGTTTAGTTGAACTTATATATATATATATATATATCGTGTTTTGTAAGTTTAGCTAAAAAAGTTAAGTTATTTGGTTTTGTTTAATTAGTAAGTTTTAGCTAAGTTTGATTAAAAAATATATTCTGTTGATATCTTGTGTTTAGCTAAAAATTGTAATAGTTGAGCTAATGAATCAGTAAATTTAGCTAAAAAGTAAAAAATGTTAGTTAAAAAGACATTAACTGCATCACAAATGACGCACTATGCACTTGTGCACTATGTACTCAACCATGTAGTGTATGAATTGTATACGATTATTTTGTCATTTATGATCAGAGTCTGATAGCCCTTCCCGTTCACGATGTAATTAAAGCTGCGACAGTTGAGTGCATTTTCATTTATTTATACAGGGACAATGCACAATAAAAGTCTTGTGCTAGAGTTAGCTATAAAGCTCATTTGCATCTGTAGTACACGTGCCCGTCCAGTATGCATGAAGTGTTCAACATTACACACTTAGTTTTTTTGGTTAAGTGCATCATCCTGGTATTTGAAGTGCAATTGTGCCCAAGTACAATAAGTACATGTTTGTTTCGCACCTAAAAGATAAAATTGTAGCTATTACTCATCAAATTTATTTAACTGGCAATTTCTGTGTGGAAATTGTTTCAAATAACTGCAAATAAATGGCAAGTGGGATTAATGTTGAGATGTAATTTTGAGGTAGAAAACTAGAGAACTACTTTCTTGTAAAATATACTACAATAATCTTTATTCACACACTTAAAGGGTTAGTTCACCCCAAAATGAAAATTGGGCTGTGTTTTACTCACCTTCGAAGCATCCTAGGTGTATGTGACTTTCTTCTTTCAGACGAATCCAATCAAAGTTATATAAAAAATTGTCCTGGCCCCTCCCTGGCCCTGTTGTCCTGGCCCCCTTACAATGGGGAATTTCTGTAAACAGTTTGGAAGACGTCAAATAATGTGCATTCGTCTGTAATAAAACGTCCCTCGCACGCAGTGGTGTAGTCTAGTTTTTGTAGTGAGCATACTGTGATTTTCCCTCCCTCACCCATCCCAAAGTGACACCCCATAAACACTCACTAATGTATGCAGTATGCATCTACATGTAACTGACAGCATTCTGAAAGACTGCTTATGTGATATCAACATATCCGTTTATTATAAGCAACACAAGACTATCGATCATCTGACGCAGCCAGTTAAGGGCTACATTTTTCCTGAATATGGTCTCTGGAGCACAGGTTTTATCAGCTGGAAATGTTCAATGCACATTTAAGAGTGCATGTTTTTAAATTCCCTAGACTGACCTTCAGTCCACAAGACTGGTCAGGAGTTCTCATCTCTCTCATCATCTGAATCAAGGAGATATAAACATTGTATTCAGTTTAACTGCTGTACACAGACACACCGTGCTATCTCTGCCCTTCTCCTGCATTCATTGATCCACACACTAATGTTACAGAAGTTATTAGCTAGTTATGTTCCACCACACTAATGTTACAGAAGTTATTAGCTAGTTATGTTGACCTGAGGAAGTTAACATACTGTTGACTGATCTGTCACTGCTCCCCGGGCCATAGCTGGGGTTAGTCCCTGGTGCAGGTTGTACCTGCGGGCCCTGTTTGAAATAGTTTGATTTGTTTGTTCTATTTAAACAATTTGACATTTTATTCAAGTTTGTAGGTGTCTGGGTACAGAAACCGAATGATTAAAATAGCATTGCATATTCTTCACTGTATAATTTAAATATAGATTAATTCTTGTTAAACTACAAAGTGGTCCGGTAAATAACTGTGAGTGATTCTCTCTGATGTAATCTCTTAGATTAACATTAAGGACATCGACAGCTAGTAAATTAGACACGATCACTTTAAGAGACAATATATCAATATAATACATATCCAATTTTTTTTCTCTGAACTGTTCACGTTCACTTAAGTTTGCTCTCTATGTGCACACTGCGCACGAGATCTCTTGAGATTTTCCGCGTCATGTGTTCGAATGTTTTAGGGATTTATAAACTCTTATTTTAAGTGTTTTATAAACTCCTTTGAACGTTTAAAGGGGCAAGGCATAAAAACGCGTGCAAATAATATGCGTTCGTGGGCACGCGCAGCAATGCGACACACCTTGCAAAAGGCGTGGGCGTTGTTTACATGGCTTCGAGACTAGACATTACATTCTTCCGTCCAGCTGTTGTTAAATTTACAAATATATTTGTTTGTTTTTTCGCCGGAGCACCACCTGACTCTTCTCCTTCCATTTCCACCACTGATGCTAGATCCAACTTCCCAGCGAGTCTACTATCTGCGCAGAAATCAGCAGCGCGCGTTGCAGGTTGTTAGGTCACACATGATTTGAAATGTGTGTATTGTGTCGATTGTGTGAGGTGATGCGTTTCATACAAGATCTGGCAACTAGACAACCTTGGACTATAATATTGATGCAAGTATTCATATAACTAGTTTTGGGCCATACAAATTACGGGAAAATGGGAGTGTTGACAGGTATGCTTCCGAACATGATCCTGTCACGGTTCATGGGTTCCCGGTCCCATCCTCACCGTGTCTTGTCTGTGTGCGTGTGCGTATGTGTGAGCAGGTGTCTGTGGGTGTGTGTGATTGAGGCTGATTCGCTCCAGCTGAGAGTCATCACCGTTGGGCTATATCTGTTCCTGTCACGCTCTCTCCTTTGTCAGATCCTTGCAGTGTTTGCGGTCTTCGTTTACGGTCCGTTCTGGTTCCGCGATTCCTGAGCCCTGCTGCTTCCTGGACTCCGATCGCCGGACCTTGGCTGCCCATTGCTTCCCTGCGCTACCCGCCTCAGCCCTACGGAAAGCTCCGCATCTGCCTACGGAGAGCTCCGTTTCTGCCTACGGAAGCTCCGCCTCTGCCCTACGGAAAGCTCCGCTTCTGCCTACGGAAAGCTCCGTTTCTGCCTACGGAAGCTCCGCCTCTGCCCTACGGAAAGCTCCGCTTCTGCCTACGGAAGCTCCGCCTCTGCCCTACGGAAAGCTCCGTTTAGTTTCTCGCTGTGTATTACTTCCTGTAATAAACTCTCTTTCCGCAACTGAATCCTCCCGTCTTCATTGTGACAGAAGGATCTGACCAATCTTCATGGATTCAGCGGAGACTCGTGGTTTGCAGGAACTGCTAGCCGGTAACAACGTTCGTATGGATCTCCAGGAGGAGAATATGCTGAACACCGGACGAGCTGTGCAGGCGTTAGTAGCGCAGGTGTCCGAGCTCACTACCCAGGTACAGTTATTAAGATCACCCGCTGCGCCACCCACACCGCCTAGCTTTTCCATCCCCGGGAACCACAGCCCTCAGCACGAACCGAGACTCCCGGCACCGGAGATGTATGCCGGAGATCCTAACCTCTGTAGAGCATTTCTGACGAAGTGTTCTCTGTTTTTTTCGCTCCAGCCACTGACGTTTGCCACAGAAGTTTCCAGAGTGGCACTAGTGCTTACGTTGCTGTCAGGAAGGGCAGCATTGTGGGGAACGGCGGTGTGGGAGAATCGCCATCCCTGTTGTTCCTCGTTCCACTCACTCTCTCGGGAGATGAGGAGGGTGTTCGATCGCGCGCTGGTCGGGCGCGAGGCAGCGCGCATGCTGGCCGACCTCCGCCAGGGGGAGCAGTCCGTTTCTGATTATTCCATCCAGTTCAGGACCCTGGCGGCAGAGTGTGAGTGGAACGAGAAGGCGCAGTGGGACATGTTCCTGCATGGGCTGGCCGACCGTATCCACCAAGAGATCGACGTGGTGGAGTTAACTCTCAGGTTGGACGAACTTGTGGATCTGGCCTTACGCGTGGATGCACGGCTTCAGCAACGCGATCTTCGTGGTCGACGCAAGTTAACACTGAGATATCCTTTCTTCGACACCGGCGATACGGTCGGTCACTCGTCGGTTGACGAACCCATGCAGGTGGGTAGAGCTCGGCTCTCCCTGGAGGAGAGAGATCGTCGGAGGACGAGGGGGTTATGTTTGTACTGTGGCGCGGCTGGCCATTTCCTGGTGAAGTGCCCCGTAAAAGACCAGGCCCAACAGTAGGTCTGAGGCTACTGTCGGGTGGGGTATCTCTCAACAAAGCCTCATCCACCACCCTCCTCCCAGTGAGGTTGCAATGGGCGGCCGAGCGACATGAGGGGACGGCGCTGCTAGACTCCGGAGCCGAGGGTAACCTGCTGGACATTTCCCTGGCCCAACTCCTTCACATTCCCTTGATTCCCCTCCGTCACAAGATCTCTGTCAGCGCCCTTAATGGACAGTCACTTCCTCCGATCAGTCTCTCCACGGTACCCATCACCCTCGTCACCTCAGGCAACCACTCTGAGACCATCACGTTCCTCGTCACCCACTCACCCCTGGCCCCGGTGGTGTTGGGTCACCCCTGGCTCACTCAACACAATCCTCGGGTGGATTGGGGTCGTAACACTGTGTCGGAGTGGAGTCGAGCCTGCTATGCCTCTTGTCTTGTGTCTGCTGGTTTTTCTGTGTCTGGTTCTGTGTTGCAGGATGAGATGGGGAGCCTGTCTAACGTGCCCGAGGAGTATCTCGACCTGAAGGAGGTGTTCAGTAAGTCCAGGGCCGCTTCTCTCCCTCCTCATCGTCCCTACGACTGTGCTATAGACTTAGTACCAGGTATGTCTCCGCCTAAGGGCAGATTATACTCGCTTTCGGTTCCGGAAAGGGAGGCCATGGAGAAATATATTTCTGATTCTCTGACAGCCGGGTTCATCCGCCCCTCTTCTTCTCCAGCGGGGGCAGGATTTTTTTTCGTTGCGAAGAAGGATGGTTCTCTGCGACCTTGTATTGACTACCGGGGCTTGAACAACATCACGGTAAAGAATACCTATCCTTTGCCGTTGATGTCTTCAGCCTTCGAGAGGTTGCAGGGAGCATCCATCTTCACCAAGTTAGATCTTAGAAACGCCTATCATTTGGTTCGCATAAGAGAGGGGGATGAGTGGAAGACCGCGTTTAATACCCCCAGAGGGCATTTTGAGTATTTGGTTATGCCTTTCGGGCTCTCTAACTCCCCCGCGGTCTTCCAGGCACTCGTCAATGACGTGTTGAGAGATATGGTCGATCAGTTCATATATGTCTACTTGGATGACATATTGATTTTTTCTTCTTCTCTCCAGGAACATGTTCAACACGTCAGGCGAGTGCTCCAGAGGTTGTTGGAGAATGGGCTTTTTGTCAAGGCGGAGAAGTGCGCGTTCCATGCACAGTCGGTTCCTTTCTTGGGTTTCATAGTGTCACCGGAGGGAGTTCGCATGGATCCTGACAGGGTTAAGGCTGTGGTAAATTGGCCAACCCCTGATTCCCGCAAGGCCCTGCTGAGGTTTCTGGGGTTCGCTAATTTTTACCGCCGTTTTATTCGCAATTTCAGCCAACTAGCCGCTCCTCTGACTGCCTTGACCTCCACCAAGATGACGTTCAGGTGGTCGAATGCAGCCGAGGCCGCATTTACCAAACTCAGAGGCCGCTTCGTTTCGGCACCCATTCTCCGGGCCCCTGATCCCACACGTCAGTTCGTGGTGGAGGTCGACGCGTCAGAGGTGGGGGTAGGTGCAGTGCTATCCCAACGGGCCACCTCGGACGACAAAGTGCATCCCTGCGTGTTTTTTTCCCATCGACTGTCTCCTGCCGAACGCAATTACGACATCGGTAACAGAGAGTTGCTGGCCGTCAAGCTAGCGTTGGAAGAATGGCGTCACTGGTTAGAGGGTTCGGGGGTTCCTTTCATAGTTTGGACCGACCATAAGAATCTTGAATATATTCAGTCCGCCAAACGTCTTAACTCCAGGCAGGCTCGTTGGGCACTATTTTTCGGACGTTTTGATTTTTCCATCTCCTATCGGCCGGGTTCTAAGAACATCAAGCCCGATGCCTTGTCACGCATTTTTGACATTTCGGACCGCCCGGTGTCTCCCGAGTGCATTATACCTGAGAGATTGGTTGTCTCTGCAGTCACTTGGGAGATCGAATCGAAGGTCCGCACGGCCTTGGAAGGGGTAACGCCTCCGCCTGGATGCCCAACGGGCCGGTTGTTTGTGCCGGAGGGGTTACGGTCCAACGTCATCCAATGGGGTCACTGTTCCAACGTGGCTTGTCATCCAGGAATCGGTCGCACCATGTTTTTGATTAAACAACGATTCTGGTGGCGGGCCATGGCTCGCGATATCCGAGAGATTGTTTTGGCCTGCTCAGTCTGTGCTCGGGGTAAGACTTCCAATCGACCTCCAGAGGGGTTACTTCAGCCGCTGTCAGTCCCTTCGAGACCCTGGTCCCATATCGCGCTAGATTTCGTTACTGCCCTCCCACCCTCCCTGGGTAATACGGTTGTTTTAACCGTAGTGGACCGGTTCTCGAAGGCGGCCCATTTTATTCCCTTGCCCAAATTGCCCTCAGCCAAGGAGACAGCGGCTACAGTAGTTGATCACGTCTTTCGCATTCATGGCCTCCCGACAGACGTGGTTTCCGACAGGGGTCCCCAATTCGTGTCCAAATTTTGGAGAGAGTTTTGTCGACTACTGGGGGCGACTGTGAGTTTGTCTTCTGGGTTTCACCCTCAGACCAACGGTCAGACTGAGCGGGCCAACCAGGATCTCGAGAGGGTGTTGCGATGTTTGGTCACTCAGAATCCCACTTCCTGGTGTCAGCAACTTTCATGGGTTGAGTACGCTCACAACTCGTTACAGGTGTCGTCCACGGGCCTTTCGCCGTTTGAGTGTAGTTTAGGTTACCAGCCACCTCTTTTCCCTAGTATGGAATCCGAAGTCGCGGTCCCCTCTGCTCACACCTTCGTCCAGAGGTGTCACCGTACCTGGACGAGAGCCCGAGAGACTCTCCTCCGGGTGGGGGCGTGCACCAAGGCTAAGGCTGATCGCCACCGGTCGAAGCCTCCCGTCTACGTCGTTGATCAAAAAGTGCGGCTTTCTACCCAGAACATTCCGCTCCGATCCGTGTGTAATAAGTTGGCTCCCAAATTTATTGGCCCGTTTCCTGTCACTAAAATTATTAGTCCGGTGACAGTCCACCTCCAACTCCCTCCTGCGTACAGGAGAATTCATCCCGCGTTCCATGTATCCAAAATTAAACCCGTTTTTCGGTCTCCCCTTAATCCGCCTACTCCGGTTCCTCCCCCGCCGCGACTCGTAGATGGGGAACCCACCTATTCGGTCAATCGCATTCTGGACTCGAGGCGGAGGGGACGAGGATTTCAATACTTGGTGGACTGGGAAGGTTACGGTCCGGAGGAGAGAAGTTGGGTTCCGGCCAGGGACATATTGGATCACTCCCTTATTGATAATTACAATCAACAGGTAAGGTCGGCTGGGAGCGCCGAGAGGCGCTCCTAGGGGGAGGGGTACTGTCACGGTTCATGGGTTCCCGGTCCCATCCTCACCGTGTCTTGTCTGTGTGTGTGTGCGTATGTGTGAGCAGGTGTCTGTGGGTGTGTGTGATTGAGGCTGATTCGCTCCAGCTGAGAGTCATCACCGTTGGGCTATATCTGTTCCTGTCACGCTCTCTCCTTTGTCAGATCCTTGCAGTGTTTGCGGTCGTCGTTTACGGTCCGTTCTGGTTCCGCGATTCCTGAGCCCTGCTGCTTCCTGGACTCCGATCGCCGGACCTTGGCTGCCCATTGCTTCCCTGCGCTACCCGCCTCAGCCCTACGGAAAGCTCCGCATCTGCCTACGGAGAGCTCCGTTTCTGCCTACGGAAGCTCCGCCTCTGCCCTACGGAAAGCTCCGCTTCTGCCTACGGAAAGCTCCGTTTCTGCCTACGGAAGCTCCGCCTCTGCCCTACGGAAAGCTCCGCTTCTGCCTACGGAAGCTCCGCCTCTGCCCTACGGAAAGCTCCGTTTAGTTTCTCGCTGTGTATTACTTCCTGTAATAAACTCTCTTTCCGCAACTGAATCCTCCCGTCTTCATTGTGACAGATCCAGCTAACACCCGTTTAGTCCCATTGTAAGGCTTGGAGGGGCCAGGACAATTTTTAATATAACTTTGATTGGATTCGTCTGAAAGAAGAAAGTCTCATACACCTAGGATGCATCATGTTTGGGTGAACTAACCTTTTAAGTACACACTTAAACCTAAAATGTAAACAATGCAAAGTATTTTGACATGTTTAACTGTAAGTCACACACGGTCTGACAGTAATCGCTGTGTACACTAAGCGTTCCAGTAGCACAAACACACACACCCATTATCAATGAGCCAATCGCACGCGAGCTTATCCATGTGTGAAACTCACCAGCTGTCCAAACATAGCTAGTTAACACGCTATTACTGATCATCTCAAAACACAGCGATTTATCTGTAAAGATAAAGAAACCTGTTTGTCTTTAAAAAAAGTTAAAGATTATCTTAAAACATAATTTTCATCTTTCATTTTTAATTAGTAAGTTTAGCGAAAAAAAGGTCAAATTTGTCAGCTATTTTTGAATGTTGTGCATTTAATTTGTAAGTTTAACAACAAAAGTGAAAATGTTCAATTA